>PVHY01004796.1:0-77794 GCA_004024945.1 Uropsilus gracilis | reverse complement strand
CTCCCCATAAACTACATCTTAATTTGAAAGAAAAAAAGTAACTTTATAATTGTACATCTGTCTGACAATACCTTAACTAAGTGATCAAAATTAACATCAGTTACATTTGTATATTGATATTATCTGTTTCTTGATAGGATGTGTGCACAGAACATCATTTCTGCAGTATTCTCATCTAGCAAACCAAAGAGATTTTCATTCTTCAAAAAAGTAAAAGTTAATAAAAATATATTGAAAAAATAAAAAGTAAATTAAAAAAGAAAAACATATTGAGTAAGAAACTCTCCCAAGTAAAGGAGTCTAAAATGATACACCTCAATGCAATGCTTAATGCTGCATTGGATACTCAACCAGCAATAAATATTTAAATTAGGACACTGTACAATCAATGAAATAAAAACATATCAATTAAAATCCTGATTTTTATCAAGACATTTGTAATTTGGTACATAAGTGTTTCTCCTTGTTCTTAGGAGACATTAAATAATTTGGTGATAAAAGGGTCAGAATTTCTTCAACTTACTTAGAAATGTTTCAGAAAAATAAGTGATTACTTTGTATATATCTCTATATGTTCTCTCTCTATAAAGAGGATAACCAACTCACTACATATGCTTGAAATATTTCAATTTTTGAAAATATATAAAAATAAAGTCACAAAAGAAAATGAACACTGACAGAAAAAGAATAAGCAAAACAAAAAAAAAGGGGAAACTATATGAAAAAAAATTGTACCTCCCTCATTTTGCCAATTACAGTTTTGCATAGGTAAAGGTGCTTTAAATTACCTGAATAGTAAAAGTGAATGTGGATAGAGAGTGCTGGTTAGAGTTAACAGGATGTGAAATTGAGCTTTAATAATTTATTACTAGAAGATAGATTCATATTAGCAGAAATAAGTCAAAAAGAAAAAGAGAAGTACAAGATGGTCTCACTTATATGATGGATATAGGGAAAAATAAACAAATTAATAAGAAACAATGAAAACAGTCAATGGAACTGAACCATGGATATATAAATAAATTTTTTAAATGAAAAAAAATTATTACTAGAAGAAAAAATTCTTAAAATTATTCTATAGAAGATGTGGTGAATGTGAGAGACAAAAACTTTCTCATTTAAAAATAGCAAGCAATCTACTACATAAAACTTTCTTCATGGTAAGCTGAATTTTAAATGACCTAAAATTATATATTTTCAGATTAAAAACACTAATCCATAGAACTTCTATATGTCTGCTAGAGATGAGAGTATTTAGCTTTACTAAATTTGATAAAATAACCACAAACAATTAGAAAACAAAATTGTCATTTTGTTTCAATTTTCAATCCAAGAAGTTCCTTTATTTTTAACCCCATAACTATAAATGTCTTTGCAGGATTGTGAGAGAATGAATCAAGAATTCACATTAATGCAGTTAGAATGCAAGCTTTTGATATATCTTTTTCCTGTTACATGACACTCTCATCAAAAGTCATTTACTTGAATTCTGCTCTGAGTAATAAGATGAACTTGGCAATTTGAAGACTGAGATGGTAAGTAAATCTGGTAACGAACTATAGAAATGATCCCTGAAAGTATAGTCTTTGGTAAGTAAATCTGGGAAGGACAGTTTTTATAAGTATTACTGCTATGAGTTTGTACCTTGAAGTTGAGTTGAGCAAAATGAGGAGAAAGTCCAGCCTACAACTTAATCATTGCCAGTTTTATCCAACAAGATAGAAATCCAATATCCTGTGACTGTCAGAGTTAACAGGTGCAGATAAAGGTGCATTCTATTTTGCATAAACATAGGAAAAATGGAAAAATAAGTACTATGGCAGTACTATGGCATAGATATTTCACTTGTTTCTTATAACAATCCTGGAAAATATAGGTAATTCTTTCCCTTTATAAATGGGAAACTTACCTTTATACATGTAAGTATTTTTATAAAAATAGTAACAGTTTGAGACTAAGTACATCACAGAAGCTTCAATGTCATTGTGAAAAGGAGTTGAGATCCAATCTTCATAACCATGAGACTTAGAACAAAATAATTAATTTAGTCAACCCCAACTAATATTTGAGCCTTAGTTGTCAAACACAAAAGTTTTTGCTGTCAGGTCAGTGTGTGTTGGCTACAAATGCACTTCCAAGCTCCTAAGGAGACTTTCAGATTCTAAAGAGGTGCGCACCCCTGGCATGTGACTACAAGGCAGGTAGCATAGTCTACCCATCCCAGAGAGGAAAATTATATGAATAAAAGAATTATCATCTTGTAAGCACAGAAAAAACATCCCAAAACTGAGAAAATGGTGAGAAAGTGTTTACTCAGAAGTCTTCAAAGGAGATGTACATAAATTTTTATCACATGAAAAGTTGTCCTCCTTTACAGAAAAGGAATGGCATGCACAGCTGGCATCTCCACAGCGTTGTGAAATGGCTTGCCTATTCACTGATGTGGCTTGCCTCCTAATTACATAATATTCTAGATTGCCAGGAAAAATTTCAGAGTAGGTATCATATGTATTCAATCATTTTATGCAGTTAGAAGTAGTGCAATGTAAAATAATAAATCCAAATGTATATTCAAGTTGAAACACATTAAATCATTTAAAATCTCATTTTGATAAGAAAAGGGCAAATTTTAAGTCATGCTTCTGCTATGTGCAGATGAAATCACTTTTGCGGGAACAGGAGTACTCCCTGCTGCTTATCAGAGTCACCTGCTTCACCGTACTTTTTACACACCCAAGGACTTTCTGAGTGTGAATTAGAGAAGATGACCCTTTTAAATTAACATTCTTCACATGTGCAATTTAGAACAGTTTTATAAACCATAATAATACATTCAAATATTCATTTATTTCAATGTCAGTAGGAAAAATACGCCCAAACAGAGAATTCTTAGGGGTGACAAAAATAGAGAAAGGGGATGAAATGGTTTTCAGTTACTGTTAGAGAGTGTATTCTGAAAATTAAACAGCAGTATTAAATAAACACTCCTACTTGTCAGCAAAAATCAGAAAAAGGTCACGAAAAAGATACTGGAATGTGACCGCAAAATTAATGGCATAGTAAGGTGACCTTCCACTTCATTTCAGTCAATTTTAGTCTCTGAAAAGGCATCACACCCATCTTATATTGACTTCAATTTGAAATTACTCTTGAATTATTTATGTTTTGAATTGTTTAAGGTCTTCAGAAGCAATTCCTCTTATAATGGGATCATTATATTTTCATTCAGACAGATGAAATACCACTCCAATCAAAAGATATAAAGCCTTTTAGAGATTAATGTATTTGCACCTGATTTATATCATCCCATGTGATGTCTGATCAATACATTGAAGATGAAAAAGACAAATGACATAAGAAATGCCACTTTAGAGGACTCTGTAATATATGTTACCTGAGTTTGTTATGCCACATTTTTCCCTTAAGATGTCAATTCATGACAAACATGCAGAGATTATCGATTAACAACAAAAATATACAAAAGTTGCTTTTTATTATCCTTTTTATTAGCAATCAAGACTATTTGATCATTAAACTGGAAGAAGAGAGACTTTTATATGTGAAAAACTTTTAAGAACAAATCAGCCATTTAGGAAAAGAGAACCAGCACAGAGAAAAAAAGAGGAAACTACAGAAGCAATAGTAGACTCAAATAGAAAAGAGAACAAGAATAATTGAGAGCCCAAAAAGTGAATAGAAAGGAATGGGAACAGAAACCCAAATCAAGGAACTAATAACTGAGAATTTCCCATGCTAAACAATGGATTAAATATGGGTGTCTAAAAGGCAGAGAGAACAACTAAATGATTAAATGCAAAAACAACTACATATAGACACATTATTGTCAAATTGTCAAACATCCAGGATAAAAAATTTTGCAGGAAACAAGGAAAAAGAATAACTTACAAAGAATCACAAATACGTATTACAAGAGTCTTCAGTCCTAACATTCTCCATGCAAGAAGAGTATAGAAAGAAGTCTTCATAATCTAAAAAAGACAAGCTCCACAAACCAAGAATACTCTAGCCTGCAAAATTATCATTCGAGTATGAAGGTGAAAGAAAGACAAATAGAAGTTAATGGAGTTTACCACCACCAGAACTTCCCTTCAAGACATGTTAAAATAAAAGAGTTCTACCAGGAAAAATTAAGCACATATTTCTGAGCAAAATTAAAATAACAATACAAAACTGGAAGCATTAGCAATAATATAATGAGTAAACAACAAAACACTGAAGGGAAGAAATGGACAGAACCTGTATCATTAAATGTTGGGGACAGTGGACTTTATCAGTGGTAGATGACTAAGCACCTAAGCCCTTCCCCTTCTCCAGGGGGTCTAGGATGGATCTGACAGGTCAGGAAATTCCAGTGTGGATGAGTAAGGACAGGGCTCCCCAGCATCTGAGGGTGACTTCTTTCTCTTGTGCTTCTGGTGGGGCTGGCAGTTCAGAGAGTTTTTACAGCTTAGTGCAGGAGTCTTGCCAATAATCTTGAGGGAAATGTCATACTTTTCATGATTGGTGTCCATCACAAACACAGGAATATCAGCTGAAGCAGCATCAGCAGAAGGGGCAGAAGTGATGATCCCTGGCCTTCCCCAAGATAATGAAGTCCTTAGTGGTCTCTAAAACCATTCAACACCAGCATCACCCCATTTTGATGTTAGCAGTATATTGCTCCTGGAAGTTTGTGGTAGACTTCACATTGATGATAAGCTTCCTGTTCTCCACCTTGATGTACCACTGAACCTGCTGTGGGTGGATCATACTGCAACATGTCAACCATGTAGTTGAGGTCAATGAGGGGGTCATTGATGGCAACTACATCCCCTTGCTCAGGTTGGTGATCAGGTCCCCAACCAGGTCAATTCCATTCCTAAAATCTTCACCATGGTGTTTGAGGGACGAGCTGGCACTGCACCACAAGAGGTAGCTAACTATAGGACCAACAGGAGCAGATCCTTGAGAGGCTATGGAATCATCCTTGTTTTTCTTTCACATCATAGAAATTATGATAATCAGAGCTCTTATTTTCTGTTCTAAGGCTACTTGACATCCTCCTAAATCTGAATCAGCTCCCAGCATTTGGTCTTTTGCACTTTGATTTCATGAAATGCCTTCAAAGTTCTTCAATATCAAATGTCACTTTCTCTGGGACATCTCCATCTTTTTCTTCAAATTCAATTTTCTTTTTTTTTTTTAATAAATTCATCTTCTCTAAGTTCCTCTGTCTCCTTATCTAGGTTTATCATCAATATTCCATTGTCAGCATTTTCTATTGTAATTCTATATGGACTTTGATTCAGATTTCACTTTTAAGTCCTTTAGTGTTCTTTGATTTTTGTTGCCTAATACTTTTTTAATTGTCCTTTTAAGTTATTTTTACATTCTGGAATGAGCACCTTTTGACTGCTGCAAATCATTTGCCATTGTTTATTAGGATTCTACATTCATATTTATAAATAACATTATATATTTTCCCAGTAAGTATTTTTTCCTATCTTTTCTGACATTGGTTATGTAACTTCTCTAAACAGAACAGAATTGCTTCCCATTCCTATACTATAGAACAGATTATATTTATTTCAAATCATTTTTCCTTAAGTGTTTTAAAACAATTTACATGACTTCACTTATTCATGAATGTTGGACTCCCTGGACTCATTTTACTGTTGTTAATATTGTCATTTTAATCTTTTAGTCAATATTTGTTTGATCATTGTTATCTAATGGATTCTGTATTATTTTGTACTTGTTGTAAAGAGCATATAGTTAAGTCTGTATATGGGGATGACATTTGTCTGTTTGAATGTGCATTTTATTCATAAATTTCTTCATGGTAATTCTATTTCAATACAATCTTGTTCTTCATTTTCTTTTAAGTCTAAAATGTTGTAGACCATTTCCAGTCAATTTTATTTTCAGTCTAGAATATGCTATTTTCTATTATTTTGTTCAATGAAGTAGCTGATAGATAACTTACTATAAACTTAGAAATGACAACAGTTTACAAAGACTAGTTGCTTTCCCTTAAGTGTAACAGTTTACAAAGACAATTTGCTTTCCTTTAAGCGTGTCTGTCTTTATTCATCATTCATTCTGGTACTAAATAAAAATACCAATGCATTAAATAAAATTTAAACATAATTTTAAATCTGACTTTGACCACTCCTATCTGCCAGACAGGACCATTTTCATTAAAGGAAATCTGCATACGTAGCAATGATGCTCTCTCCTCCCTGACTCCAGGTCAGTGGCACAGCTATAATTTGTCCTGATAAATCTGTGCCACAGATGGTCTCCTCAGAGACCCATTCATCTTCCTCCCCAAGTGCTTCAATTAATCAGCTACCTGACACCTCTTCCAGAAAGATCACCCATTCCTAGGCATCTTCCTTTTCACTGACACATTTTCAGACCAAATTGTGACATCATTGTGGGTGAACAAACACATCCATGATAGAGGAGAATTCCAACAGGACACTGATGCAATTAAATCTCTACTAAAATTTTGTGTTTTGGTTTCCATTATTTTTAATCCTGAAAATAAGAACATGCATATATTACAAAATTTTAAGAAACATAAATTATCCTTGTGGCCCAAAATTATTCACGTAGAGGGTCCATATCTATCAGTATTTCTTACATATTACCTTTCAGTCTACATTTTGTCCATGTGCATAGCATTTGTTCTTAAAACTTAGCATTCTCTCTTTTTGCTCAATTTGCTATATTCTCACAGTCATATTTAGTAACTGGTAATATACTATTATATTGATCTAAGTGAGCTAGTTATTCCCTAATGTGCTTTTAAAATTTTTAACCTTTAGCTCTGCACATAAATATTTCTCTACATTAATGATTAAATTATTGGGCTGGATTTCTTATATTAGAATCAATGAGTCAAATGATTAGGTGTTCATAAGATTATTAAGAAATATAATTTCTTATTATTAAGAAATATAGTTTTATCAAATCCTCACCAATAGCTGCTAAGTCAACAAAATAAATTTGTTTGACATTCATCCAATATTAAGGGATTAAGGGACTGACATTTTAATGTTGTAACCTACTTATGTTTATTTTTGATACTATCTTTTTTTATTTTTCTTATTTATTTGTACTACTATAATAGGTATGATATATGATGTAATAGACTATATTTATTATTGATTATATTATATGTAAAAAGACTTGCAATTTTAATTTTAACAAGATTTTCTTTATTAAAAAAGGTATTTATTGACACATATGCTGATATTTTCCTGTAAAACTTTACATGTTTTGTTGTTTACATGTTTTGTAGTTTAACTTTATAAATATTACCTGAAAATGCCTTCAATTAGAATATTACAAGAGACTATTATCTACACTTACTACACATATTCAAAACCTTATCCATAAGTCCAAAAATTAAAAATATAAAAAATACTCTGAAACTGAAATACCTTCATAAAAACTTTATGAAATCATTTGGGAGCAAAATCTGACATGAATTGGCATGCTCATAAAATCTATGTGCTATTATTTTCCAATGATAAATATATAAGTAGGATATATAGCAAAAATTTCCCCACATATGATCATAGATAAACTATTCCAAGTACATATGTGTATATTTTGTTTGGATGCATCATGTGCTTTATATGCCAAAATATCTCAAACCAATTTAATTCTGTAATTTTGTCTACATTTAAAAAAATAGTCTTCATATACATCACTCAGAATAATCATATACTTCACATTATACATTCAAACTCTGTGGTTATAAGGAATTTGACTCAAAGCATACTATTTTTGCATCAGTTTTTTAAAAACATGTTTCAGTTAAATTGCCCAGTGTTAGTTTCTAAGTTTATCTCTATTGAACACTTAGTCTAGTTTTTCTATAGTCTATATAAAAATGACACCATCCAATATTTATCTTGGTTCTCCTGAAGCACCCAGAAGGATAAGGGAGGAGGAGCAAGAACAAAGAGGGAGAGAAGCACAAAGGATTACGGTGATGACCTATGGGCGATAAGGTGGCAATATCTTAGGGAAATCTTATACTTCAAAATATCTATAATACAAGCCAACATTACCTCAATTTATAAAATTAATTATTTTTTAAAAAATTGAAAAGAATATCTTATCAAAAATTCTTGAAATGTGATTTGTGGGCTTTAAAATCAATTTTAAAAGCACTCAATTTTATTTTCTTAGCACTGAGATATTCACCTTCTGGCAGAAGCTAAACTAAATGATCGTGCAGCTGTATTTGTGTGATTGCAGCAAAATATCGCTGCCTCCAAATTTAAAAAGCATACCAATCCATAGAAATCTGGTTAGGATTCAAATAATGAGAATGGATGTAAAATGTGTTTTCTAGTGAAATCATCCAGGTCTTCTTCACTTTCTTAACAAAAGGGAGAATTCCTTCATGAAAATAAAATGAACAAGAGTTGTGGGTTAGAAACTTCCCAATAAAGTTAGTGCATCACTAAAAGAACCTTACCATATTGCTAAAGCTCAGCAATTCCACCATATGTTTAATGTTTGTGTGTTGTATGTATTTGCATGTATATCCTGGTCACAATTATATCAGTATTCTGAACTTCCCAGGTCTTCTTATCTCCTTCCTCTCTAATTTTTTCTCTAAGTGATTTGACCCATTTTGTGGCTTCCAAATTCCTCTCTGGATGCAAAAATGATGCCTGAAACCACCCACATTGCCTGCACTGCAAAAGGGCTTTTGCAGATGTGGTTGAGGAGCTTGAGGAAGGTAGATTAAATGCAGTTACTTGAATGTGTCCAATATATCCACAAGGGTCACTGTGCTAGGAAGGCAAGAGCCTCAGAATGAGAGAATGTGATGTGATAATGCAAGTGTCTTAATAAGAAAGAAAAATCAGTGGTTGTAGCTGATGACTTAAAGGTTGAGGAGCTATTCATGAGCTAAAAGATGCAGACAGTCTGTCTAGAGCCTACCTATACCCTGTCTAGGAGACAAATATTCCTCTAGAGCACCCTAAAGAACATAGTCCTGATAACATTGATAGTAAACCAGTGAAATGTATTTCAAATTTGATATTCAAACCTGTATGATGATAAGTATGTGTTGATTTTAAACCAGTCTATCTCTAATTTGTTACAGCAGCAATAAGAAGTAAATATATTCCCCAATCAGCAAACAGTCCCCAATTGATATCTCCAGTGAAATTAGGCTTCTGAGTTTCAGATCCTATATCCAGACTTTCATTGACATTCCTACCTAGTGTTTCAGTGAGGTTTAAAGCTTTGAGTGGGCTAAAGTAAACCATTATTCTTCCCTAAAAGTACTTCTTTAGTTTTCTTTTTTTTTAATGGATCATATATGTGTATGTGCATGTGTAATTTTTTTTACAACATTGCATACCTCAAGGTTCTCCCACCTCCATGTCACCTATAAACCATAATATGCACACAGTTGGCAGGTCATTCATTTAGAATGTAAATTGGATAGATAAGACTCTCTCCTCTCTTCCATTCTCCTATTCCAGTTCATCTTTCAGTCAGCTTAATGATTCTGCTGAAGGCGTGCTACATGAATATCTATTGCTCTTTCTTCACTTCCACAATGCTAAACTAGAGAAAGCCAGTCATCATTGATGTGCCCATTCCTGCTTCCATTTGTTCTATTTAAATCTCCATACCTCCAAATGCATCTTCCAATATTATTACTTTGTTTAGTGTCCTTTAACCAACACTCAGTTTCTTTATAATATATAGTGTCATTGTACTGTACCAAGCACCCATACAATATCATCCCTGTTTATTTTCTGAGCTCATACTTTATTTCCTACTCCTCATACTGGAGACCACCCATCTTTCTTCAGATTCACCACGATGCTATGTTCCTTTACACTATATAATCTTTACTGAAAATTTACCTATTATATAAATACTGTCACTCAATTCATTATTTTGTAATTCTCACCCATGCTTCAGGTATAGTTTACTATAATCAACCAAAGTGGTCTTCCCAGACCTTTCATTGCAAATTAAATTCCTCACACTTTCCTTCAAATAGCATTGTATTCCACCTATAGCTCTTAGCTTATAAATATATTTGCGGAGATTTTAATTAAGTTCATTGACCCCTTACTAGATTTTGAGATTCATAAGGGCAGTAACCTTTTTTGACTAACTTTGGCATCTTTTACCTAGCAAAGTGGATGAAGTATAGAAAATGCACAAATATTGGAAATTTAATCACTGGTAATGTCAGAGGAAAATAGATTCCAAATTTCAATGTATAGCTTCCTAGAATTCTAATTAGTCTCCTACATATTGAACTTACATATTGACAATGGGGGACAAGAACACATTATAATAGCTTCATGAAAAATAGATGCATATATGGATGGTAGATGGCCTTAGACTTATATAGCTCCTTACATACCCACTATCTTGTGGCTCCAACTTTGCCTTAATTCGTTAAATATTGCATGTTTCCAGAAGATTCATTGTCAGTTAATACAAAATGACACTGGCATAACGTTTTTGTTGATTCAAATAATTTATTCTTACAGTATGGAAAAACATGTTTCATTGTGCAAAGAACCTTTTGTAGACTCATAACTCATAATTTTTTTTAAATGGTGAAACTGAAAATCCCAAGTAAAAATGATCTAAAACCCTAATATCAGCATTCTGAGCAAAATGTCACTTCTTGTATAAGTCTAAGAAAAGAGGCTCAATACAAGTTTAGAAGTATATGCTGATTGTCTGATTAGAAAGTTTTCTCCTTTCTGTATTCTAAATCAATATATTTATGAAATATATAGATTTCGTTTAGCCAATTATAGAAGCATCTGCATTACTGAGTTATTCAATGTTATATTTTCTGTTAAATAGAATTACCCAAAAAAAGAATCTCCTACTTTGTTTCCTGGAGTATATGTTATATTCCAAAATTAAATGCAATTTTTAAAAGTCTCAAATGAAAGTCTAACCTTAGATTAAATTACCATTTTGTGCCTAAAAAATGGAGTTAGCTGGAAAAATTGGATAAAATAATGTATCCGTGAATTAAAGACTCTTACCTGAGAGTACTTCTAAAGGTGTCAAAGTGACTACAACTCCAACAATATGCTATTTGGAGTATATGAGAAATTATAGAATTTCAACTAGAAAGAATAAAATTCCATACAGTTGGAGCAGATATAAAATGCCATAAAAGGAGATTGTGCACTTCCCTCCCCAAAGGATTGTCTAGCTTAACCATTGGAGAAATTCATTCAAAGAGTCTTGTAGCTTGGGGGGAAAACAGGAATATTCCTTGAATGTCAGAGAGCAGGGAGAATGCACCAGAAGAAACATGGAAGAGATTCATGCTTCATGAAAAAAATGGTGGGTGGTGAGAGATGCTTGGAGGCTGTGGTTTCAGTTGGGAAGCTGTCTCATAAGCCATACCTGCCACCTAGTCGGTCTCCTCTGGGAAGAGGAGAACGAATATGTGAAAGCATATATCCTTGATGAGCAAAGAAGCAAAAATTTTCAATAAATCCTTAAGTAAAGTGAATTCAACAACACACTAAATGATTAATTGGAATTTAATCCAAGGACACAAGGATAGTTCAATATATGAAAATTAGATAAGTGCAATTCGCCACATCAATAAAGGGGAGATTAAAAAATTTCACAAGATCATTTTGAAGATGTACACTTGGTAAGAGTCAACATCTATTTGTGATAAAGTCTTCCAAAAATGGGGATAGGTGAACTATACCTCGGTATAATAAGATCATATATGATAATTCCACAGCCAATGTCATACTCAGGAATGAGAAACTTTCTTCTAAAATCTGGTACAAGACAGGTTTTCCTCTACTACTATTTTTATCCAATAACTGTGGAAGTTGTAGCTGTAACAGGTGGGCAAAAAGAAAGATATAGAATAAATCCAAATTAGAAAAGAATATGTAAAATTGTCACCATTTCAGAAAACATAATAATACATACAGATAACCATAATGAGTTCACTGATAAATTAATTGAAACAATAAATTAGTATAGCAAAGTGGAAGGTTACAAAATTAATCTACAAATATCATTTGCACACACACTTATATGCAACAACAATCTAGAAGAAACTGATATCAAGAAAATGACTGTATATACAATAAAGTACCTAAGAGCAAATATAATAAAGGAAATGATCAATCTGTCCAGTGAAAATAAAAAGACATTATTAATAGACTCCTGGTAGCCATATGAAATTACTAAATAATAAATGTAGAGGCTCTGTTTTATCCTAAAGAATAAATAAGACTATATATATCTATAAAATACTTAGGTAAATCCCATTATGCTTTATAAATGACAGCTTATCTGTGGGGAAATGTGGACCACTAACTGCAGACCACTATATTCACAATAAAATTCTAGATGATTTGAAATACAGACTATAAACTAGGAACAAAAGTATAAAATACTAAAAAAATGATTGCAAAACCATGTAAAGAACATTTTGAAATAATGAAACAAAGCATGTTAGAACATGGGGCAATCAATTTAAATAAATTCATGCAAAATCATTAAGTGAATTCATACCATATACTAGGACCTATTCTAGGTACTCAAAACATAACATGAAGAAAACAGACAATAATAGCCTATCTATGGAGTATATATAACTACTGAGTTAGTGCTAAAGAGAAAAAAAGAAAGAAAATTTAAAAAACATGGAACTGGAATGCAACAAATTTTATTAAGTATCATATGTATTGATATTTTAATGATTCCGAACAATCAAGATATTATATATATTGACATTGAAATGATCCTGACCAAAGGACAGACTGGAGCAATTGAGATAGAACAACTTTATCAATTAAAAGGTAACCACCTTGAATGGAGGGCTATTTGACTGTGACATCTATCATCCCACTGATGACCAGGATTGATTCAGCTGGTGCGGCTGGCTAGGCCTGTGCCCGACCCTCCCTCACAGCTCCACATGCGTCCCTCCATAAGCCTCAAGTTTAGCAGAGGAGGACAGTCTTCCCTGAGGAGACAGACCTGAATAGCATCTAGGCTGAGGGGACTGGAGTAGGTATGCTGCTCTACTAGAATTTCCAAATAACTCCCAGAAAGTAATCACTGTTATCTTCCTTACCGAATCACTGTTATCTTCCTGTAAAATTAGAAGTGAACCAGTAAAAGAAAGTGGGACAAACCTATTATATATGTAGACTGAACTGTATGCTACTAAATGACTTACTGGGTTAATGAGGAAATCAAAGGAGAAATTTAAAAATACATGGAGAAAAATAAAAATGAAAACATTGCCACAGGACCTATAGGATGCAGCAACAGCAGTTATTAGAGCGAAGTATGTAGAAATATAAATGCATATAATAATAATGTTCTCAAGTATAAGATAATCCAATTATTATGTCCTAAGGAATGAGAAAAATGAAAACAAACAAGTAAAAATGAGAGCAGGTATCAATGAAACAGAAATCAAGACAATCCCAGAAAGCAATGAAAACAAAAGCTGGTTTTTCAAATAGATAAATAAGTAAACAAACCATTAGGTAGATACATCGGGGGCGGGGGGGGGGAGGAAATAACTCTACTAAAGAAAATCAAAATATATATGTTACAACATCTTAGAAACTCATGGGATCATAAATTACTATGATAATCTTCAAGCCAATAATGGAATATCCTAGAGGAAAATGGACAAATAGTTGTAGAACCACTAGCTATCCACATGTAAAAATAACGAAGTTCAATTTTGTATTTACACAAATTTTAAACACTAAAGGAACCATTTTAGATTTTATAAGATTTATAAATATATTTAAGCGTAAAATCTAAAGTTATAAAACACATAAGAATATTTAAGAATAAATCCTTATAACCTTGAATTAGGTAGACCCTTCCTTGATATAACACCAAAAGCACTAGTAAGAAGAGAAAAAAAATACATATATTAAATTTAAAAATTTTTGTGTTTCCAAGAGCACTGTGAAGAAAATTAAAAGAACCACAGAAGGGAGAAGAAAATGTGCAACATGCTAATGAACATTTATTGAGAATATATAGAGATTATTTACAACTTGATGTTAAATAATCATGTGTTTATTATCCTGAAGTTGTGAACAAATGTATATCCTCTCACTTGAGTTTTATAATGAGGTGATAAAGACTATCATAAAGATTGGTACAATGTTGGATGAGTTCTTTTGATTTTAGACTTTCTGTCTACGGCCATACCACCCTGAACGCGCCCGATCTCGTCTGATTTTAGACTTTCTTTAGCTTGTGGCATTAGAGGACATTGCACAAGCCAGGTTACTAGAAGTTTTAATGGGTTAGCCTAAATTTAGTGGATTTAATCCTCTAAATTTTCAGGAGATATTTTGTATATGATATATATCTCTACATGTTTGTACAAGAATAGCTTTGTTCTTTGACTTCAAGAATATCTTTAATTTGAACTTGACTTAATACAAAGATACTGATAAATATTCAAATTAACTGTCACCTACTTAAAACAGGGTACTTCTGGGATTTTAACGAAGAGTCAATAAGTGGAGCATTGACTTGGACAACTTCATTTTCATAGTAGAACTATTTCCAATAAGTTAGCAGGAGAATGAGGAAAGAATCTCATGTAAATATTCAGGGCCTGTGGATATTGACTGTAACAAAAAGAATAGATAAAAAATATTAGGAATATTATCCTGAATTGTTCTCTGTCAGTAAAAAAATGACTTTTAAAACAGTGATAATGTTTAAGGCTGACTGCATCACCGCATTAAATTTTTAATATTTAGCATTTGTGGTACATTAAGGAAAAAATGGGATAGCATGTATTTCATTTCTCACCAGATTATTGACTCCTAATTCCCTCAAGAAGACTATTTATGTAATCTCTTGATGAAACAATGTTAACTTTACTAAATGTGTTGCAACGAGAGACAATAGAAGTTTTTTTAAAGGGAACATAAGTCCAAAATTAAAATGCCAGTGTGCTGGGTACTGGTCCAAGTCCTTTCCCACACTGCAGACTGCTAAATTCTGCTGTTCTCACATGAAGATGGCAGAGAGAAGCAGCTCTTTCCTGACTTGGTACATGAACTTCACCAAGGGCTCTACTCTTCTAACATGATTACCACCCAAAGGGTCCTCCTTCTAATAAGACCCCATAGGGGGGTAGCTTTTCAACATTACGGAATTTAGAGTGACACAAACACACAATACATATGGTGAGGAACTGATTGGAGTCAAACAAAGTTATGACATATAGTTTAATCTTGGTAGCTACAGTGAAGGCTAAAATGTGTCATGTTAATGAATCATTGCTTGATAAATGAGAAATCTTGTGCTGGTAGGAAAGTTACTTGCCTAGATTCATTTATTTATTCTGCTAAATCAGTTTTCAGGAATTTCATGAAGCAAGCAATGAAGATCTTATTGATGTTTATATTTTGGGGGGAAAATTTTCTTGAAGCAAAGAATTATGTATCAGTTTTGATGGATACTTACATGGCCTCAAATGTTCATATTACCAGCTTACAAATTTTTTTCTTTAATAATAATTATATAAAAGTAATTTGATTTTCAATAGTATTGAAAGTTGGTTACAATATTTAAATGTTTCATTTTGCTTGACATTATTATTTGATCTCTACAAGTAAAAATTCTCTGAAAAGTGCCTTAAACTACATATATACCACTGGTTTCCCTGTGGCATAAGTATCATGATTCACTTATAATTATAACTTTTTCTTTTGTTTGATTTATAAGCTCCTTGTATAACTAATTTCTGCTTTTTAATTGAATAATTGAATTGCAATTCAACTTATAGAAAATATTATAAAGTGTAATATGAGAATGTGATTAAAGAGTATATAATGAAAACAACTTGTGTGCAAGTGTTGCAGGGGTGTATCAGATGGTTAATTAGTAAAAATAGTGCTTTATTGGATTTCATGATGTTTATGGTATTTAAAAAATGAAATTATAATTGGTTTGGATTCTAAATGAATATTGATTTTACTATTCTGAGTTTATTCTCAATATTCACCTATTATTTAAATTTCTATTATAGTTATATATAGAGATATATAAAAGAAAGTTCTCATATATAATATACATATAAAAGGTATATTTTACATCTGTCTTTTTAGATGACTTCATGCAAGCATATATAAAAGCATATATATTTTCATACCTCCAAACTTGCATTTTTACCCTTGACCCTGTCTTAAGGTTATTTTATACTATCTATGACTATTTGAGGAGGATTAGAGCAAACATCACTTGCAGAGTTAATGCTATGTTAAATAATGATGGGGAAATGGAGAGTGTTTGAGAGAATGGAAAGATGTCCAGTTCAAAGAAAGGGTGCCATACTACTAAGAGGACTAGAGGGGAAAGGAAGAATAATAAATAACAGAAAAATGAATAATTAATAGAATTTTTTCTCCCAATTGTGACTGTTATTATATATATATACATATATATATATGTATATAACCCAAGATCAAGGTGTCTGTACATTTAGTTTCTTCTGAGTCCTCTCTTTCTCTCTCACCTTCACTTGAAGATAGACATCTTCTCCTGTGTCCTGATGTGATTATTTTCTTTGAGCTGTGTATATGTCTAGATCTCCGCTTCTTATAGGGACTACAGTCATACTGGGTTAGGATCCATCCTCACAATCTCATTTTAACTTCACTAGCACTTTAAAGAACATATCCCCAAACACAGTCATATTCTCAGGAGGTTTATGACTCAATTACAAATCCAGTTTCTAAGTGAACTGTGGGCACCGTTCAGCCCATAACAAGTCTCTATAACAGAGCAGGCAATGAGAACCAGATGAAATTCTCTTGCTGGTTGGAGCAGAAAACAACAGCAGAAACCAGTGAATGTGCAGACGGACTACAGAATGTTGGCAGCGACATGGGGACAGTTTACAGTTAGCTGTCATAGAAAGCAAGCACACACTGACCTTCTGGCAATACAGGGAGAGGAGCAGATGGAGCCAAAGGAGGACAAAAGATGCAGACACCGTGCATGAGCATCCAGACACTCTGGAGCAGCTCTGGTCATATGAACATCTACTCCCCAGTTGTTCTTGGCGGGGACAATGTAGAGTAGGAATGCTGCTTCCAGGAAAAGAAGTGAGCAAGGCACTCGGAGTACTGGGACTGAAGTGCAATTTTGACTATACCATGTTTGGGTTCCAGGGTGGGTAGGGCGATGAGTTCCCTATGCTTTTTGTGCATGATTGCTGTGAAAAACCAGTAGCAGCCTACACATTTACTGCCCCCATCATGCTAGAAGTGTGATCCCATTATCAGTAAATAAGCTAAGCGTCTGCAGCTTGAGTGGTTTTAGTTTGTTGGCAGGTAAGTTCCTATAGAATTTGTCAGAAAAAATGGAATAACAATAAATAAATTAGAGTAATTTATGTGCCTGGCTTGTATACAACTTGAAGAACAAACCTGGTCATAGTGCCTCTCATCTAGTAAGAACTACTACTGGCATAAAAAATAACTTTAACTTTCAAAATGAGCAATTTCTTTGGTGGTTATAGTGCATTACTAGATTGTGTTACTTGCAAGATTGAAGTTTTAATAAGGGTTTCAATAATAGAAAACTGCTTGTTTTAAACAACCTATAGTATTTAGACTATTTTCCTTTTCTTTTTGTAATGAAGATATGATTTTAGCACAACTATCTTGACTTTAAACCCCTGCAGAACAAAATGTTAATATCATAAGTATTAGCTCTGCAAAAGTATAGAAGTAATTGCTTAAAAATGGGCAGAAAAGGTGAAAGTTTGAATACTGATAGCATAATTAATATGAAAATGGAACAGATTTATAAGATTTTAAAATTGATGGAACAATCTATAGTAATTTCAGGATAATATTTAACATCAATAACCCAATAGGTATCAAAGTAATAATAGCATATGTACATTTTCAACTCTCTACAAACCTGTTTGGTATCCCAAGCAAGATTTGATATTAGTCATGTCAGTTTAATACTAGGTTTCCCAACAGTATTCACTACTGAGACTATTTTTCTGCTCCAAGATTGTCTTGTAGAGTCAGAAAAACATAATTAATTGGTGACAATGGCTGTGCTCTGAATGCCTGTGTTCAAATCCCAGCTAAGCCTATAGCTTCTGGCATACCTTTCTTCTACACATAGCGTTATTGTGAACTGCCTGACATATAATAAATAATCAAGGTATGTTAGGTATGAATACACATTAAGAAGGAGAAAAAAAACCAGAATGAAGTCACTCTACAATGATGACTCTTTTCAGGTAGTCTTTGCAGTCAAGGAGTGAAGAGGTATGAAACCTGGAAGATGATCCTTGGATCTTGCTGACAATATATATGCAACTTCAGAGGTGGCTTTTAGGTAAAAAGTATTTGGCATACACTGGGAGTTGCTGTTCTATGGTCTGGTTTACTCCATGCCACCAAGTCCCCTCCAGAGCAGGTAATCCATAGATTCTGCTGGTAAGTGGCATTCTAGCACTGTCTACAGCATTACATGTTTAGTGTATTCCATTTAAGTTTCCTTGCTCTCAGGGTGGGGTGAGGAGTAAGAAGAACTCAGAAACATGCAGTGTGGTTTAAATTTGTCCGCACAAGTCTGTCAACATCTTAAACAATGACCAATAGTTCATATTCAATTGGGGGGGGGGGGAGAGAACACCATTAGATGTTGTCTTTAAGCTGTCTCAGCAAGTGGAAATCTTGAGGCTAAGTTCATCCCCATTCTCTAGCCCAAGTAGCCTGCCCACAATTCTGAGGCCACTTGGCCTTGCTTCTCAATTATAACAGAATTTTACTATCATCCCTTCACGTTCCAAAATGTTTAGACTTAATGAAACACATCTGTGAGGTCTCAACCTCACAGAGTATGTAATTGAAAAGAACAAAACAGACAAGGAAAACAGCTCCCACTGAAAATGAAGTACCCTGCATTAATTATATAACCTGGTGACAGAGTCAGACAAGGAGATAAATGTTCAGAATTGCTTTTTATGATATAGTTCTTATGGAAAAGCTGTTTCAAAGATAATAATCCTGATCACCCTATAAAGTAACTACCTGCTTTGTGTGCCGTTGAGCATCTGCAAAATCAGTAATGACAACACTGGGAGCAACTACATTACTGGAGCAGAAAAGAAGTTAATTAGCTCCATCCTATTACCTTAAAATCTTGGAAAAGACCTTTGTGTGATCTCTCCTGACATGAAAATCATGGTTTGGTTTTTGTTGTTTTTTTTTTTTAACTAAGGCATAATTTAAAGAAAAAGTGAATGTACACAATATTCTATTATTAACACCAGACTGGAAGAAGCTGCAGGTGTTACTGAGTGTGTCACTCTGTGCCTCTTCAGAGACCCCAGGTCCAGCAGGCACTGGCTTCTAGCACTAACAGCACCCCACAGGAATAATGACCAGGCTAGCAGGAACAGAATTACCTGTGGCAACACCACACTATCTGGCTCTATCACCTCTATCACCTTTTTTTATTGGTTATTTACTTTTGTTTCTCCCCGCATGGTTGTTGGTCCCCTTGGGAATATCCCCCCATTCCCCATCTAGTCACTCCCTCTCCTTTCTCTTTACTGTTTGTTGGTCCATTTAACCCTTAAGTCTTTTTTTTTCTTTCTTTCTTTCTTTCCCTCTGGAGCACTGTTCACATCCTGGATAAGGTTCAGTGTTCCAGGGGCGCAGTAGACCGCCCTTCATATATTTTCAGTCTTAGCTTGCATCGAGCCGCCTTCCAAGCTTGTTTGGAATCCGATAGTACCAGTTCCTCCACTCTATGTGTCTCTTCCATACTGTCGTTTGAGAAAATTCGCTGGGAGATATGTCGACTGAAGTTTGGTTTGGTTGTTTTCCTTGTTTTCCTCGACAGTTGCTTAGCTGTCGGTCTGTTGCCCTATTTCTGTATTTCTGTGATCATCCTCCCTCTGCCCAGAGGAGTGTGTGCCACATTTTCGCTGGAGGACTCTTTAGGCCATAATTCTGACTCCTTGGCCTGGCCAAGGACTATGGTGTTGGAACAATACCAATTGTCATCTCCATGGTTGGTCTTTCTGGTTCTACCCAGGAGAAATGTATCTCCAGGGCTCTTACTCACAACGTTCTCCCCATCTATTTCATGGAGCTCTTGTTTCTGATGAGGACTGATTGGAGCGAGAATAGTCCAGATACGAGGTTAATGACGTGCCATTGCACGACCTCCAAGGCCCTCCCCGGCCCCCGCAGGGCTCCTTCTGCCAGCTGAGGAAGCCCAGAGGCTGCCACAGAGTATCCTGCCCACTCAGCCTCGAACCAAGCACCTGTGGACCTGGGCGGGCTGACAAGCCAAAATCCCAGACACAAATGGTCGACCTGCCTGGAGGACCAGCGAGGCCCTGGGCCTAATGGCCCATGTGACTGCTGAGTGCAAGGCTCCCCCATCCCCCTCTGCATTCTGAACACCACTTGGGAGTCCCAGGTTGTCTCAGATAGTTTTTATTTAGCCTTCTTGGTTAAGTCTGTCCCTAGGAATTATATTCTTTTTGATGCTGTAATAACTGAGTCTCTATTTTAATTAGTTAATTTATTTTTAATTGAGGTAATGCTTTGATACTTCCATCAGTTATTGCCACCTGTGGAGTAACCATCCCATCCTCATTGCCAATTGTAGTCTAACCATTTCTCACTGACAATTGTAGGGAAAAGCATCAGACTCACCCATCTGTAGGCTCTTTATTGGTTTACACAGACACATCAGGCAGGGTGAGACAGGACAGGGCCAGATCACTAACAGGAGTAGAAAAGCGAGCCTCCCTGTATCCCCAGCACCCCAGGTATCTTTCTATCCATGTTGCTGCAAATGATGCTTATTTTTTCTTTGATTATTGAGTAGTACTCTATGTACTTTATAAATGTGGTGTATATTTATTATAAATGGTGTGTATATATATATGTTCAACACATCTTCTTAATATACTGATCTACTTTGAGGAACTTAGATAATTCCTATAATTTTGCTATACTAGTTAGCACTGCAATAAATATGGGGTTCAAGTTTCCTTTCAAGTTAGTGTTTTTGAATTTTTAGGATAAATGCCTAAAAGCAGAGTTTCTGTGTCATATGGAAGATTCATTTTTTAATATTTTGAGACACCTCCACACTACTTTCCATAGGGCTGGTCCAGTCTACAGTCACTAGCAGTGGAGAGGTCTCTTTTCTCCACATCCTCATCACCCTTGTTCTGATATTTTCAAAATGGGTAATTTCACAGGTATAAGATGCTCTCTTTATGGTCTTGGTTAACATTGCCTTAATAAGTAATGAGAACATGGGCTGTTTACAGACTTTATTTTTGTCTGTTTCTTTTTGCTTTAAAGTTCCCAAAAAAAAATTAGGAGGGGTGTGTAAACCAATTCTGAATGCCATGGTTTGTGTGAACAATGTCTCCCATTCAGTAAGGTGTCTTTTTGTTTTAGTTATGGTTTCTTTTACTATAGGGAGCATTTTAGTTGAGGTAGCCCAGTTTGTTTATGTATTTTTGTTTTTCTTGCTTTTGAGACTAACATCTAAAGATATCAATAAAGCTTATGTTATAAAATGTTTTGCTCAAGTTTTCTTTTATGTATTTTTATTTAAAAAATCAGCATTTTCTTTTATGTATTTTTGTGGTTTCAGATATTACATTCAAGTATTTGATCCATTTTTAATTGATTTTGGTTTTTGGTGTGAAATAGTGGTCATTTTATTCTTTTACATGCTGTTGTCAATTTTCCAGCATTTTTAACTAAAGAGTGTATGTTCTTATCTCCTTTGTCATAGGTGAACTTTACATATAGGTATGGGTTTATTATTTTTCCAGTGCACAGAATTTTATTTTTTAATTTATTATGCATATATATTTTACATAATTGTCTACCCCGAGGTTCTCTCACCACCTTATCACCCATGAACCATCTTAATCTTTTGTGCCCATCCCTCCCCTGATTTTACCCTCCTCCCCCTCTCTTGCTCTATGCTTCAGTTCTGTTGACAGTTTTAAATTATTCTTGTCTGTTTGTTTGTTTTCCCTGTATCCCTATTGAAGTGAAACCATGGACACTTTCTCTTTTTCTTTCTGGCTGAATAGTTATGCTAACGTGAGTCCCTCTAGCTCCGTCCATGTTGTTGCAAATGACATAAGTTTTTGATGATCATTTTTGATTGATGAAAAACATTCCATTGTGTACATATATCATAACTTTCTAGCCCATTCATCTGTTTGGGGGCATTTGGGTTGCTTCCATATCCTGGGTATTGTAAATAGTGCTGCAATAAACACCTGAGTACAGTTGTCCTTTTGACTAGTGTTTTTGTATCCTTTGGGTGAATTCCCAAAAGTGGGGTTTCTGGATCAAATGATAGTTTCATTTTCAGTTGTTTAAGGGTCCTCCACACAGCTTTCCATAGTGCCTGGACCAGTTTGCATTCCCACTAGCAGTGTAAAAGTGCTCCTTTCTTTCCACATCCACACCAGCATTTGTTGTTGTTCATTTTTTTATATGGGCCATTCTTACTGGTGTGAGATGAAATCTCATTGTGGTTTTGATTTACATTTCCCTGATTATTAGTGATGCTAAGAATTTTTTCATATACCTATTGTCCACTTATATTTCTTCTTACAAGAAGTATCTTTTTAGCTGTTCACCCCATTTTTTGACTGGGCTTTTGCTTTGTTTTTGTTAAGTTGTGTGAGTTCCTTATGGATCTTTGTTATCAGACCCTTATTACTTATATGGAGGACAAATTTTTTTCCACTCGGTTGGGTTTCTTTTTGTTTTGTTTATTAAATTTTTTGCTGTATAGAGGCTTTTTAATTTGATATAGTCCCAGCTTTTTATATTTTCCTTCATTTATTCAACTCTGTAGATGTGTACTGAAAAAAAGGTTTCTGAAGTATAAGTCTTGGAGTGTTTTGCATAGGTGTGGGTTTATTCTGAACTCTCAATAATGACCATACTACCTAAAGCATTATACAGGTCAACACAACCCTAATGAAACTATCAGTGTCATTTTTCAAAACATTGGAACAGCACAGTGAAACTCATATGGAAGCACCAAAGACCCCAAATAGCAAAAGCAATCCTGCCAAAAAAGAAATAAAATGGTTGTATCACACATCTAGACCTCAAATGATATTATAGAGCCATAATAATTAAAACAGCCTGACAGAATTAAAATAGATATGTGATGGGGCTCAAATTTTTACTTTAAGTGGAATACTCAAACACAAACCAAATCAAGTTTGTATTACAATAGGTTTGAACAAAAGAGATGTAAGAATACTCTATGAATGCTTCATTTTCATGTCTTTTAAATCAAGAAAAGATTTGGTGCAACAATATGTATTTTTAACAAACCATTTATATGCATTGTCAAAGCAAACACTGAAATCATATTACATGCATCAGTGTTGATGCAATGATGAATATTTGCACATTTTATTCAATTTAAAATAGAGCTAAATGCCGGGTTTTGTTCACACTGTAGTATGTCTATTTAATGCACTGTAGATGGGAGGAGGATAGTTTTGAAAAAAATTGTTATAATCAGATGTAAATACTTCCATTTTTAAAAATCTCATGTTTTCTTTATATTACTGATTCTTCACAAAGTTACCTCCTTTGTACCTTTGTACAAATTGAAGGAGATACCTTCCAAACTAGGAAAAATCCCTTCGTTGGGAATCTGAGGTGTCATTTCAGCAGACTAGTACGTCAGTATCTGCTTTATTTCACAAACTTTGTGTATATTACCTCTATCACTTTCTATGTGTTACTGGTTCTCATTCAAATAAATCTCACACCTCCTCAAATACCTTCAAAGAAACCCACAGACTCACCCACTTTGCATAGTGTTGGGTCAAGGATGTCACTGCTGTTTGCATGATTTGCTGCTACTGAAGTGGCCCAGAATATGTCACAGTGACAAGTAAGAATTTTGGAGGAAGATTTTGGGAATCAACAGAAAAAGGAAGTATTATTTTAATGTTTTCTTTTCTGCACCATACCTAAAAAGTAGAAATTCCCAAAAGAATGTAACTATCACAGATTTCCTCACAATAAGTTGCACTCTTGGGAGTCAAACTGGGAAGATAGACTCATCACTGGAGAAGTCAACACCTGAACATTGAAAGCACAAAACTTTCTATAATATCTCTCAGCTACTGCCCTGAGGGTCCACTTAGCTTTCATAAAAGTCACTATATCTCATATTGTGCCTGTTCTTCTTTCCTTTTCCTAGATAGCCCATAAACTCCAGAATCTACCTCTCTGAGCCATGTATTCTTTAAACTTCCATGAATTTATGAGTTTATATAAAAACCTTCATATTTTTCTTGACTAATCTATATGAAGGTAGGTCTCCAATTTGTAAGTCCCCAAACTCTGAACCTAATACGTTAGATGGAAAATTCTTGCTCCCCAATATACCCAAGAAATCACACTAGCTTCACACAAATTTTGGATATTACACACAAATAGTGAAAACTGTTCATTCACTCAACCTGCCTGCTCAATGAACTAAACTTGCCATTCCTTCCCAGGAACAGACACTGACTTGACAGAGTCACTGTTATCCTTGCTTATGACATATACCTGGTTAATCTAAAGTTTTTAAGGTGGTTTGTACTACTTGGTTTATATTCTTCTTCTTCTACTCATCCATTAAAATTATATATGAAAAGGTACCTTCAAAACTAGAAAAAATCCCTAAGCTAGGAATCTGCGCTCTCATTTCAGCAGGTCAATTTCTCAGTCTTCTTTATTTCACATGCTTTATATGTGCTGTAGCTGATACTTTGGGGTCAGGAAGGTTAGTATCACATGACTCACATGTGAAAATTTTTATCATATAGGTTGTCATTTTACTATGTAGATTCAATAGTACACAGTACAATAATAATATTTAGGCTCAAATTAGTTCATTAAATATGTAAGCTTTTATTTATCCATAGAGCATGAAGTTGAACAGAGCTAAATTTATTAAATTCTTGCTTATATGTGCAATAATGTAATAAATTTTAGAAAGATTGTTTTAGAAAGATTGTTTAGAAAGATTGTTGATTGTTTTAACAAAGAAAATAAATGACCGGACTCCAGAGATAGACTTCCCATTCATTGACTGACCAATGCAATTCTGTTTAACCATCCTTTTTGGGAGAATTAGATGGTCTGGTTTTGTAATGTTTTAGATCGCATCTGAAAAAGAAAATGTTATTTTTCATTTCTGTGTATTTTTCAGACCCCCTAAATTTTATCTAGGTACTCTTGATGTGCCCTAGTTCTCTTTCTTTGCTTTTCAAGGTAGGCATTACAGTTAAAGATATACCTGCAAACAGACTGCTATCACTAAGTATTTATAATCTTATTGAAAAATTAATGTCTAATTTTGGCCTTCAAGGATATTGTATTATTTTAGAAATCATTACTTATTAATAATCAACTGATGTAAAACTTTCTAATAATGAAACATTACAGATAATTTAAATGCAATATATTTAAGCAAGATAGACAATTCATTCCAAAAAAGATTGCATGGTTATGACATAAACAATAAACTATAAATTACTAAACTAGAGCTTTAAAATTCACTGTTCCTTCCTTAGAAAACAAATA
Source organism: Uropsilus gracilis (assembly GCA_004024945.1). Classification (NCBI taxonomy): domain Eukaryota; kingdom Metazoa; phylum Chordata; class Mammalia; order Eulipotyphla; family Talpidae; genus Uropsilus; species Uropsilus gracilis. The sequence goes on along the minus strand of PVHY01004796.1, from coordinate 52,097 downwards.
AGATCTTTATTTAAGACTGACAGACTAAAATTTGACATTAAAGAAATCTCTCAGTAAGATTTAAATCTGAACAATCAATACACAGTTGTTTTAAAACAAGAAAATAGTACATAGGCACATGATAATTCCAAATAAACATGAAGAAATTCATTAAAATAAATTTGTGAAGTACTTAGGTAATTATTGTAAATGTCTAGGATGTAACAAACTTTTTCAATTCTTTTTCAATTGTTTCCACCAAATCACCCCAGTCTATTCCCCATCTGCTTCCATGCCCTATCCCCTCCACTCTTTGCCCTAACAACTCCAGTAACCACTATATTCTTTCTTGCTGGTTCAATTTTTTTTATTTCTTCTATTATTTGCTTTTAGTTTTTCTTATTTATTTATATTCTGCTGATTTTACTTAACGAAATTTGGTACCATCCATTTTGTGTCAAATGCCACCACTTGTCTTTCCTCACAGATCTGAGATATCCCATTCAATACATGCTCCGTGGTTTCTCTGTAGATTTATCTGCTGAAAGGCACTTGTATTGGTTTCATGATATGGCAGTTGTAAACTGTGCTGCTACGAGCATTGCGTAGATAGATCTTTTCATGTTAACTTTTTCTTGTTATTCGAATAAACACCTCTTAGAGGGATGCTGGGTTAAATCAGATTTTCATTTTTATTTTCTTGATACATCTCCATACTGTTTTCCCATGGGGTCTGTACCAGCTTGCGTTCCCACCAACAGTGGATGACAGTTCCTTTTTCACTGCTGCTTTTTTATATGGGCCATACTCACAGACATGAGGTAGTATCTCAGTATGGTTTTAATTTGCATTTCTATTATAATAAATGACATTGAACAAATTTTCATATGTCTACAGGCCACCTGAATGTCTTCTTTAGAGAAATGTAGATTGAGGTACTTAGCCCATTTTCCAATTGGATCACTAAAATTCTGAAATTCTTCTGCCATTCTGATTCTGTTTAAAACACTGTCTTAGTTTGTCTGCTTTTCATTCATAATCTTTTTGTGATCTTTTTATATATTTTATCTCTTGGTTGACACTTTTTGGTCCTGGATCTTCCTTCTAAGACTGCATGTCTCCCTGTCTGCCTTTGAGTGGCCCACCAGTATGTCATTTAACATTTGTATTATTATTTTGAAGTCATTATCAGATAGTTTCTCATACAATTTCCATCTCTTTTATAATTTTCCTGGTACTTCTATCCTTCTCATGCTCTTTTTCCATATAGTGGAGAGCTGATCATAGCTTCCTAGGCACATATATTGCCTTGGTTATTGCTATTTATTTGTGTTTGTGTGGTAAGGGCACTGAAGATTTACCTTTCTTTATCCTTTTCTTAGTTTTTCCTCATCAGTATGAGTTGGAGGAAGGAGCAGGGTAAGACTTTAAAACTTGATCTGGTTTGAGGAGTTATGTTAGTCATCCCAACTCTTGTTTTGTTCTGTAGTAAGCTATGATCTATGCTTAGGTTGCTTAAGTCCTTCCCAACCTCTTTATTATTCCTTCCTTCCAAGGAATCACAATCTATGAAGCTTGTGCCTTCCTAATGGAAGGGCAATGTTGGCTCTCTGGGAATAATTTGCACTTGGCTTATAGGCAGCATTGTATGTGTAGTGGGTGCATATGTCACCCACTTAACACCATGGCCACACACAAGTGGTCACCACTGCTCCCCCCCTTGCCTCTGCTACTGCTACTGCAGGGGTGGGAAGTATATATGCCCTCAGTTTGCCTTTCTGGATGATTTGTGAGTTCACTCTAAAGGACTACTTTTTGGTGTAGTGTTTATTATGGAGTCTGGTCTGATTTTACCTGGTTTTTCATTGCTCTTTCTCAGGAGGGGCCAGGAGGGAAAGGTGGTATGGAGGGGTGAAAAGGAAGCCCTCAGTGGGTACACTGCCCAAATTGTGGAGTTCCTAATTACCCTGGTTCGAATCTGATGAGCTTCCACTGCTCTGAGTTGGGCCCAACCCCTCTCTCCTATCAGGAAAATTTCTGCAAGTAATTTCACATTATCCTGAATGTCCCTCATTGTGGCTTGGGAAGCAGACCTCCAGCCCTGTTATCTCCCTTTAGCCCACTCCTATTCTTTTTCATCAACCTTAGTTTTCATCAATCTTAGTTCTTGAACTCTCTGGAGATGTCTTGGAGCTACAAGGCTGGCTCTAAACATCGGAGTTTTTTCAAGAGCACATTTCAGTGGTTTTTTTTCCTTAGTTGTTTCCAAGGGAGAAGGTGACTCCAGCTTCTTTATTGAGTGATGTTGTGGATCAAATTTCTCTACATTTTTTGATCATTAAAAAATAGGGAATTGGAGTCATTATAATGTTGTTTTACATCATCATTTTTATTTTGGAAGTATAGGACCTCCCCTTCAGGTGCTGTTACCATAGCACACCCAACCACCAAAGCACCTATAGTCCCCCACCACAGCCCATTGTGCTTCTTCCCCACATTATTTTCATCTCTCCCCCTTTGAATGCCTCAGTTCTATAGGCTTTCAAGTGATAGGTTTTGAGTTTGGCTTTATTTCATCTTTGGTTTTTCTATATTCCACCGATAATGAAACCACCCTATATTTGTTTTTCTCCTCTGACTTCTCTCAGTTAGTATAATCCCTTCCAGTTTCATCCATGTTGTTGCAAATGGTTTATCTTTTGGATGACTCAATGCCACTCCATTGTGTTCATGTGCCACATCTTCTTGATCCACTTATTCCAAGCAGGATGTTTTAAAGCCAGACTCTGAATATTGTTCATTGACTCCAATTGTATTTCATCAACCACTCTCCGACTGCATTCACTCACACAGATATGAAGGAGCAGGAACATTTGGTTGAATTTTGTGCTTATGAAGAGAACCACATATTGGTAGCCATACTAATCCATATACACACATTTATTAACTTTTTTATAGGTTGATGGTTAATGGAAGTCACTGTCCCATTGATAAAATGGTGATTATCCACCAGCTATTTATCAGTCATTTTTAATTGGATAGCAACAGAGAAGCTCCTTCTAGAACCTTCCATCTTTAGTGATAAGATAGTTCTCTCTTGTTAAACATTGTACTGCCCAAAATGAGCAGAATATAGGAGAATAAGTTCAGATCTGGGTAACTGTACTCTACCACCGAACCCTTCCTCCAGGGCATCTTCACGTGCCGGGCAATAGCACTGCTCAACAAAAGTCCTGTTAAAAGACTTTGTAAATTGTTCTCAATTTGAAATTTATTTAAAGTTTGGGAAGCTGAAGATGGAAACAATGTAATGGGAATAGGGGATGTGGCATAAGGGAAGACTTTTGAAATGAGCAAATAAAGCTTCTCTCCATCTATCTGGTGTGGTGGCAAGGAACTCTGGGTGCTGTAGACTGGCTTGAGGTTGGTGACTCTTGTACTAGGGTTAGTGATCTAACACCCATGCAGTCCCAATGAATCCTAGCTTCCTCTTCTTGCTGAAAAAACATAATAGACTTGTCAGAAAGTAGTGTGATACCTCAGCCTCTGCTTCCAAATATCAGCTGGTTTAGCACCAGCCAGACACTATTTACAGGAAGCCCTAGTCACAAGTCAAGGTCATAGTCAAAAAGGGGGGGTGAATGAATCAAATGCATTGTCTCATTTGTCAACGTCTTTTAAAAAAGGATTTGCTGAAAACGAACACTTAAAAGTTTCTGTTTTTAAATAAACAGTTCACCAGCTGCTTTGAAAAGGGGAGGTATGGTTCCCTTTTTTACTTCACTAGAAACTAAAACTGCTTTTACAAGTTATGTGGCAGTAGCCAAACTACACATGCAATTGGAAAATCTGCCACCACTTCCCTTATACATTTAAAAGCAGCTCTCCTAGTTGGTGATTCAGAATATAAGAGATTTACTGTGTGTTTAAACAAATTCTGTCCTTTTCTCTGCGCATATTTAGGCCTCTGTCTGTACCTCCAAGCTTCTCTCATCCCCTTACCCACATGCCCCTTTACTCCTGTTTGCATGGTTTAGTTCTTTCTGTTCCCACTACCTGGGCCAGGGTGCCCTTATTCCTGGGCAGGAGTTCCTACTTTGTGGTGATGGGACACAGGCACATTCAAAGCCCCACATCTTCTTTTAATGGCACTCTGGCACCCCAAAATTCCTTACCTTGCAACCCTAGACCATGTATAGAGTTTGCTCAGGATCTTTCCTTCAGTCCAACCTCTTGTGCTTTACTCACTAACAGCAAAGAAACACTCGAGGAACAGCTATTTCTAAGGTGAAGTCAAAGGAGAGAAGAGGGGGTTTGTTCAGTCCTTCATCATTTTGCCGGTTGTGACAAATTTACTCCATAAGACATCATCATCTTTCTCCCTCTCACCCTCTGAGGCTTCGTTGTGGGGCAGGCCACTAGAACCTGCTCCCTGCTATGCACAAATGCCCATGAGTAGGGCCAGCAATGAGGACTGTGAGCAGGTACAGACTCTCACTGTCCCTCAACAATCCTCCAGCCCTGTGTGGATGACAGGGGACAAGAAGGGCCTATTTAACTTTTATATTCAATGTGCCACTGGAGATTTGGAGATGAATTCCATTTTGTTACATCTGAAAATCAAGATGGACTCATCTGCTTCCAATGGGAGGTGACTACAAACTACCCTCACCTCCTCCATGATTCAAATCACCTCCCAAAAACATGGTTATCTCTTGGCACCTGAAGGTAAATAGTTCTTTCCAACATTTAACAGCCAGAGTAGAAGAGGTAGTATGGTTCAGCTGCTGTTGCTCTGCACTTTAGAAATCTCCACCTCAGTCAATCCACTCCTTGACAGGTCTTGAGTTTGTTATCTTTCACAGTCCATTTTTCTGGCTCTTGAGACCTGAAAGTTCAAAACTTCATAGCATATATCATGCATAATGAACTGTGCTGTTCTTTCATACATGCTACTTAGTCATCATTAAACCCTTCAAGTAACCAAACATGGGAGGTGTATTGTTTCTTGAGGCTGCAGTCACAAGTTACCACAAATGAGTGGATTAAGACATTTAGGAGAATGAGTTTTTCTCTCAAGGTTCTGAATGCCAGAATTCCAAATTCAAAGTGTCAGCAGGGCTGTTTCCTTCTGGATCTCTGAGAGGCGTCTGCTCCATGTTTCTCCAGGCTTCTAATGACTGCCAACAGTCCTTGATTCTCTATGGATTGTAGATGCTAATTGCTGCCTCTTTCTATCAATGACACTCTCCCTGTGACTTGTGTGTCTATCTCTGTCTAAATTTTCCTCTTCTTATAAGGATACCAGTCATTGGATCAAGATCCATCCTAGTCCACTATGACCTCATCTTAACTATATATGCAAAGACCCTATTTCCAAATAAGGCCACTTTCATGCTATGTAAACAAACGACTTTAACATATATTTGTGGGGACACAGTTGGACAGTTCACAATACTACATATCGTAAACTAAATCTCAAGAGAGTAACGTGCCCAAAGATGTAGGAAATAGATAGCATCACTCAGGTTTTAATTTGTATAGAATTAACTATTCCCATTTTGAGGGCCCCTTCTTATACCTGATTCTGCTAGTTTTTTTACATTTATTTCTAATCATTGTATCAATTGCATGTGGCGATTATCATTTTACAAACTTAAGTTCAGAGAACTTAACTGGCTGTTCAGAGTCATACATATGGAAGTGGTAGATCTAGAAATCATCCAATAATTCTAAAGTCAATGAACCAGAAAGACTTTGAAATGGGTTATGCCTCCATGAGCCATAAGTTCTGGTGTAACTCCCTATCTGCAACTGAGAATCATAAAGGTAAAGGACACATTACTGTAATTTTCCAATAAACACTGTAAAGACAGAAAAATTAATCAGCTAAATCACAGCACTGCCACTCAAGTCCTCACAGTAGGTGATAGTCTGATATGAATAACCATGTTTTTCATCTTCCTTCCAGCAGCCTAAGAAGGGCAGAAGAAAAAAACCATGCAAAGAGTAAACCCCATTTAAGAGCAATATGTCACAACTAATTACTCCCCTATGAGTTACTGCATGTCAACTAAGGCCTCCTTTTCTGTTTTAGTGGGTACTTAAGGGAGAGACTGTCTACTACCATTGGAATAATCTCATGTCTCAACTAAACTTTTATTTAAATTGTCTCACTTTTTCTCAAAATAAAAAAACCAAAAGTATCACTTTCTGATAACTATTGTGTCTGATAACTTCCTTAACATCACCAGTTAAGTAGCAGTCCTATACCCTTGAAGCAACTTGTGGACACAACAGCTTCTTCAAATCAATGCAAGGAGATAATGTGGCCAAGACTAAGCACATCCCTAAAAGTTAATGTTATCTTATTGATGTCATCTCACAAAGGGCCGCAGAAGAAGCAAGGGCTAGGAATACAGGTTTTGGAAAGGTAGACTTGAATACGACCACTTGGTCTATTACACATCACATGTGGGAACTTAGGTAAGTTGTTTCTCTTTTGTAAGACTTTATTTTCTCAGCTATAAACTGTAGATACCAAGAAAAAACTCATATGGTTACTACAGGGAATATCACTCTGATCCTTGTTTCCTAATAGGAAAGATAAGCTACAGATAAAATAAAATATTGCTTAAAATATCATTTTATTTAACCAATATCATATGCCTAAATTTCTATATTTATTAAGAAACCTAGGCTAAATAATGAATCTGAGAACAGCTCTAATAAGGTATCTGGAATGGGAAAACAAGGGTAAAAAATGAGAGTCACCAAACTGATTGAGACAAATTTTGAAATGCCTAACATTATCACACTGAATAAAACACACACAGTGGACTGGCTGGGGTTAGGAGGTGAACTGTATCACTTTATTGCCTTCTGTGCTATTTGCGAGGTTCATTGATTAGGTTTTGTTATGGCCTGTGAATCCTGGAGGATCTGATAACCACACTCTGGATTGAAAACCTCCCAACTCGAGGGTCCTTTTCTCAAAAAGGAGAAAGTATATTGAATGCAGAATGGAAAAATAGGCTTAAAACGCTTGAAGATAGCATATAGGTGTAAGGAATATTAGGAAAAACAAAATTTTTCCATTGTAATTTTTTTTTTTTTGGATTTTGTAAAATATATGATTGCATAATTGTTGATCCTCATGGGATTACCCCATCCCACCAAGCCCCCTCTGGTCTCTTTGTCTCTTTTCTTTTTGTTGTTTGTCCATGTTTAGCCCTTCAGTCTTTTTTTTTTTTTCTTTCATTGGCCAATCCGAGCGCCTTTGACTTGTATCAATGCTTCTTGTTTCTTGGTGACTGTTCTGTTGTTTTCTGCCTCATTTTGCTGCTCCATCCCATTATGTTTCAGGTCTTTGGCTTTGGGGACCTGACTCCCAGTCTTATGAAAATACCAATCTATTTCACAAAATAACCTTTATAGGTAAAGGAACTGAGTAATCCATTTTGTCAGTTACAATTTATAAATATTAGGCTCCAACATTAGCTAGACACAATTATTCAAGTACAATTTAAGAAGTATAAAAAAGACTCTAAAAAATAGCAGCAAAAACAATGAATGTTTGTAAAAATAAACCACCACTGAAAACCCTATGTCACCCAAATAACAAAGAGTTTGAATTCTTTTTAAAACATTGAATATATACAATAAAGGGACTATTTCTTAATAGCCAGTATTTGATATCTAAAAAAGTCTTATTAATAGACACAAATCAGACTTATCATAGGTATGTTACACAATCATTTTTCCAGTTCTCAGAGACTTTATGTTGCTGCAGAGGGCACACTTTCCAAATGCCTTCTCCTAGCTTTCATTCTTGCACACCGCGGACACTCGGAGGACCGAAAGCACTGCTTGTGAAAACAAGCTCTGCATGCTGCAAGGAAGAAGGACAGCTGTCAGCAAACATGCTCCCTGTTTCTTCACATAGAAACAAAGGGAGCCCAAATTCAGACACCAGAGTCATCCAAAAAGAAGTCAGTCAGGTGGAAGCTCAGAAGAACCATAAAATTCCCAGGAGGTCATGAACATGAAGCTAAGAGTCTGACATTGTCGACGCTATAGTGTCCCCCAGATCCACCCAAGAACCACTTCCCCAAGTTACAAAGAGTTTAAGAAATTGATGGTTTAAGAGGCAACATCCTTTCCATAGAAATGGACCAAGTTGGAGAGAGCTGACTTGCTCAAGGTCATGACCTCTAGCTGGCCTGGGTCTCTATTTACTGGCTGGTCATGTCAGGTTTAAAGGCCTACTTGGCTCCTGGGCCCCTACTTAGGACAATGCTGAAGGCCATCCCAGCTCCAGAGCCCAGCTCCTGAACCCCCATTACAACCACACCACAGTTAACTTCTCCCTCCATCCAATTCTTATGCTTACACACCCCAAGGGTATTAAACCTAAGAATATACCCCAGTGAGTTGTACACATGCAATTCCTGCCTCAAATTTCTGTGCTGGGGAACCTATCCTGTGACACTGATGGGTTAAAGAGATCAGAGTGAGAGTCTGAGATTTTGTCAGACAATTAAATAGTAAAAAGAAAAAGTCTGTGAATCTTTTCTGTAAAGTCAAATAGTACAAGAGTTAGGCCTTATAGTTGACCTGATGTCCATAACCTATTCAACCCTGTTAAAAGGATCCAGAGTAACAGCATTGGATTTGACTGTATCCAAAGACACAGCAGGGGTAGCTATAGTTTCCCTGGTGTAGAAGCCCCACAGCAAGGATAACAGTGACCACCTTCTCCCTAAAATCCAAACCAGGAGATAGCATCTTTTTTTCCCTACTCCACGTAAATACACTTCCCTGTGTGACTAAAACTTCACTGTGTCCAATTCAACATGGAAACACACACCAGCATCATTATAATTGAAAGAAAGAACACTGTATTTAAACTATTAAACTATTAAGTCTAAATTGCTTTTGTTTATATTACTAAACAAGCTAACTTTATGCTTATTTTATTGCTATTTTTAAGTTTACATTATTAAGTTTTTAAGATACCTGAACATCTTCTACATGTTGAGGTCTGGAATGGGAAGATGACCACTGTGCTTCGGCAAAATTCACAGATGAAGCCCTTTCCTTGACATAGCTGAAAGAGAAGGGATGAAAACTATGCTCTCACTGTTGCTGCTGCTTCTGATGGATGCAAAGCTGAATGATTCCCACTTTTACAGCACTTTTTAAGCATCATTGTTTACATGTCAATTGTGTCAACCTCTAAAAGAAACAGGATGGGTGAAATGAATGGGTAAGAACAATCAATGACTGTTTGCTTTGTGTGGAAAAATTTTACTCTGAGGTGATTTGAGGCACTAGAGAAATATTCTTAACATGTGTTCTTAACTGATCTAACTTTGCTTCCAGTAGCCGTACTACCAGTCTTTAGTCCACATAGGCACAGAGCTTCTGTCCCTTGGATTCTGAGTCCACATAGCTTGGGATGGGTGGAGTCCAATAAGACCCCAAGCAGAGCCCAACCACCAGACTAAAGAGCTTCTCCCAGGCCTGCTTCTTGCTCATGTCACTAAGGATAATTGTGACCTATTACCTAAAAGCTCTGAACTTTTTTTTTTATTTGGAAATAGTGATGCCACCCTTTTCCTCAGAGATTGTGAGGGAACAATGAGGTAAACATACACCAGCACAGACCCTATGGCCTGAGGGACAGTTGTGGGGAGCCTCACCTCACAGCTGTCCACATGGGCAAGGGAAGCCTTCAACAGGTTCTTGAGCGAGGATACCAGCAGCCCCTTCTTGACCCTGACCAGGTCTTCCAAGGAAAATAGGTGGAACTCCTCCGTTAAGTGTCTGGGAACCTGCTCAAACTCCTTTAATGCACTGCCAGAGAGGAAGCAAAAAGGATTCAACCACACACACAGAGAGACTGAGGCAGAAGAAGTGGAGCTGACACTGGGGCAAGCAGCTGTTTTCTTCATGCTTAATATTTAACTCAAGAAGTTAAACTTGTTCACCACTTCACATTTTGCAAGTTTGCTTGGAAGTCAGAAAGCTAGGATTTCTTAAAAGCTACTCTCAAATGCTGAATGAGTAGAGAAATGTCTTTTGCAGCAAAACTGAAAATGTATTTTTTAAGCCTTAAAAATGTGCTCTGCGATAATAACTACTACCTTATTCATCCCAGTTAAATTGGGGGCCTCTGACTGTTGTCCCAGACATCAGGACAAAGCTCATAAACAGTCTTGTGACCACCCCTCCCCTGACACCCACCCTAAATCTAAGAGCCCAGGCCTGAGTTTAAGACTGGGACACCTAAATGTCAATTGGATGTCTCGAGGCCAGTAAGAAACGATATAACCTTCCCAAAACCCTCTTGTGTTTCTCCTGAGCTCCTCAACCAATAAGCAGCATGGCTATGGGGCATCCCCAGCCCTAATCGCTGCCCTGGCTGGGCTTAGTGGCCTAGAAATGACAAACCATGTAATTCTCCATCTAGCCTATGGGAGGCGCACTCACACTGCTTCCTCCGCAGAAATTTCACAGAATCCTTTCCTTTGCTCTGCCTTTTTCTTGAACCTTGGCTTTCTTCTCCATGAAGCCCTGCCACTCTCTTCCCCACTTTCTGAATTAAATGGAGCATCTGTGCACCTACTACATGCCTGTAGGTGACAGGCACGTGTCTACAGGCTGGCAAGAACCTGTTTTTGCTGACTTTCTTCCTCACTAACCATGAGCCCTGTTGATATTTTTATCTGACACAGAAAATTGTGATTCATGAAATTTTTGTACACAATAAGAATTATAGCAATTGTTCCATTGTTACGAATGAGAAAAATGAGACGAGTATAAACCTGTCACACCAATGCAGAAAACATGTAAGAAATTTAGTTCAAAAACACATAATAGGGATTTAGGTGAGGACGAGGAACCAGTAGCCACCCTAGCAAGACATCAGGACCTTTCTTTCAGCATCCTACCTGCAAGGTCCTGTCGGACCTCCCCCACCCATCAGAAAGGTATTCAAATAGGTATTGAAATAGGTATTCATGTGAGGAGAATGAGTCAGTGACCATCCCACCAAGCCTGCTGATGTTCTGGCAAGGGAGAAAAGGGCAAGTACAAGAGCAAAAACATACCCTTACCAGGAGATAAACAACATTTTTGCCAACAAGCAAAGACACTCTTGGAAAACAGTCTAAGAGAAACAAAGAATAGCAGAAAAAGGAATAACAACCCAAAGGAAAAAAGAAGCCACAACTACCCACTATCCCGTCTGATTGAAAATGAACGGATCTGCCACAACAGCCAACCAGAAGTAAGGAAATTAGCCATCACAGCAGCGGAGGTGCAATCACACCCTGGTAAAAGAATCAAATATCCATGCCAGTCAATACATAGTTGTCCAATATGTAGGACAAGCCTGAAAGCAAACCACAGGAAGGAGGGAAAATACAAGTGAGGAGGAGGATCCAGCCACCTGGAAACAATACTTTACTAAAGGAAAGAGAACCCCAGAACCCAACAAGGATGACAGAAAAGAAGTGCAGTATCTGTCAGACAAATAATTTAAGCTCAGCATTGCAAAAGCATTCAAAGAATTAAGAGAAGAAATCGTATCCAGAACAACAGAAGCACTCAGAGTTAAAGAGAAGAAGCAGAAAAATATAAAAAAGAAATCACCATTAAGAGCAACATAAATGATGAGCTGAAGAACGAGACTGAATACCTAAAAAGTAACTGAAAGAGATTCAGGATATAAAAGGAGCAACAGAGGAGCTCAAAAGTGATGAGAAAAGCCATGAAAACAGATTAGATGAAACAGAAGAACTAATCAGTATCCTCAAAGATACCAAAATAAAGAAGACAAAAAAAGAAAAAAAGAGAAAACAACAGAAGAAGACAGAAGGAAAGTTCAGAGATATATCAGATTCCTTAAAGAAAGGAAACATAAGAATAATTGGAATCACAGGAGGAGAGAGTGACATGGGAACTAAAAAGCTACTTAGGGAAATACTAGAGAATTTCCCAAACCTGAAGAAGAAAATGAAAACAGACATACAAGAAGCCAGAAGGATGAAAGAAAAATCACAGCAAGATACATAATTGTGATACTTCCAAGAGTACAAGACTAGAAAAGAATAATAAAACTGACCAGAGAAAGGAAACAGATAACAAACGAAAGAAAAATCTATTAGGCTGACTTTAGATTTCTCTTAAGAGACACTCTAGGTAAGGAGAGATTGGAGCTACATTTTTAAAAAAACTCTAAGACAGAAAAAGCAAGCCAATTATACTATACCCTGAGAAGATCTCCTTCTCAGACAAGAAAATTCTATAAAATTCACTACCACTAAACCCCCACTCCAAGAAATCTTACAAGAAGCCTTAAGATCAAAACCATCAGAGGAAAACAGGAAGAACAAAATAAAGAAGTAAATCAGAACCTCAAAATGATTACCAAGAAACCAACTTTAGAATCTCAAGCATCAATGATCACTCTAAATGTCAGTGGTCTAAACTCAAAAGAAAGAGTAATAGGCTGCATTAAAAAAACCAAATACCAAAAACCAAATACAACATTCTGCTGCATACAGGAAACATATTTCTCTCTAAAGATAAGCATAAATTGAAAGTAAAAGATTGAAAAACAAAACAAAAAGATTGAAAAACAGTCCTATATTCAAATGCCACCCCCCCCCAAAAAAAAAAAGGCAGGGGCAGCCATTCGTATAGCAGATAAAGTAGATTTCAAATTTTAAAAAATAACAAAGAATAAGGAAGATCACTACTTAATGATTAGGGATTAATTCACCAGAAAGCTTTAACAATTATTAGCATGTATTCACCAAAAGAGAGAGCACCAAAATTCATAAGACAACTACTAACAACTGAAAGTGAACACTGGCAAAAAAACATATGTGGTAGAAGACTTTCCACTCCATTCTCACCACAGGACAGATCAATGAAACAGAAGTTATACAAGGACTCTAAAGATCTTCTAAGGAAGACCTTCACCAAATGGACCTAAGAAATATCTACAGGACACTGCACTCCCAAGGAAAAAAATATATTTTCTTCTCAAATGCACATGGATCATTCTCCAAAGTCAAGCATATATTAGGCCATAAGGCAAACATGAATAATACACAAAGATTAAAATAATGTCAGCTTCTTTCTCTGACTGTAAAGGTATCAAACTAGAAATCAACAATGAAAAGAAAATAAAGAAAGTGTACGCTATATGAAAACTGAACAACATGCTACTGGGAGACCAGTAGGTAAATGAGTAAATAAAAGAAAAAATTAAAACTTACATAGAAACAAATGATAATGATGACACAGCATTTCATAATGTATGAGGCTTAGCAAAAGCAGTATTTAGAAGTAAATTCATAGAAATACAGGTCCATATCAAAAAGCAAGGAAAAACCTAAAGTAATAATGTAATCTCCCAACCTGAGGAACTAAAAAAAGAGCAACAAAAAAGTCCAAAGCCCAGCAGCAGACAGGAAATAACAAAAATCAAAGCAGAAATAAAGGACATAGCAAACAAAAAGACAATCCAGAAGATGAACAAAACCAAAAGCTGGTTCTTAAAAAAAAAGAAAGAAAACAAAATTGATAAATTCTTAGGAAGCTCACAAAGAAGGGAGCAAACTCAGATAGATAAACTCAGATAAACAGGATTACAAATGAAAGAGGAGAAACTACAACTGACAAAACAGAAATCCAAATGCTAATCAGAGCATCTTTATGCAAACAAATACAACAACCTGAAGTGGATAAATCCTTAGAATTATACAACCATGCAAAGGTGAACAAAGAAGAAACAGAGTAGTTAAACAGACCAATCACAGGCAGTGATATTGAAGCAGTCATCAAAACTCTCCCTAAGAACAAGAGCCCAGGACCAGATAGTTTCACAAATGAATTCCACCAAACATTCAAAGATGAAATAACACCTGTATTATTAAAACTCTTCCAAAGTGTTGAGAAAAAGGAAAACTGCCAAATACCTTCTACAAAGCAAACATTATACTAATACCAAAACCAAATAAAAATAGCACAAAGAAAGAAAACTATAGGCCTATCTACCTAGTGAGCACAGATGCAAAAACTCTAAGTAAAATCCTGGCAAATTAAATCCAGCAATATATTAAAAGAATTATTCACCAGAGCTAACTGAGTTTCATCCCAGGAACACAGAATGGTTCAACACCCAAAAATCAATCAATATAATCCATCACATCAACAAGGAGAAAACCAAAAACCATGTGATCATATCAATAGATGAAAAAGCATTCGATAAAGTTCAGCATCATTCATGATGAAAGTCCTTGAAAAAACTGGAATAAAAGGAACACATCTCAACATAAAAGCCATCTATGACATACCCACAGTAAACATCATTTTTAATGGGGAAAAACTACAATCATTTCAATTAAGATTTAGAAGCAGGCAAGAAGGCCCCCTCTACCAGTACTTTTTAACACAGTACTGGCAGTCCTAGCCAGGGCAATAAGACAAGAAAAAGACATAAAAGGAATACAAATAGGGAAAGAAGTAAAGCTATCATTAAATGCAGATGATATGCTAATTTATATGGATAACCCCCCAAATCACAGAAAAACTATTTGAAACAATAAACAAATTCAGTACGGTAACTGACGACAAAATCAACACACAAAACTCAGTAGCCTGCTTATATGTAAAAAAAAATACACAGGAGAAGAAATTAATAAAAACCATCCACCATTGCACCAATGAAAATTAAATACCTAGGAATAAACCTAACAAAAGATGTGAAATATCATAAAATATTGATAAAAGAAATAGAAGACTTAAAGAAATGGAAAGACATTCCATGCTCATGGATTGGAAGAATTAACATCATTGAATTGGCCATCTTGCCAAAGGCAATCTACAGATTCTATGTAATCCCAATAAAAATTCCAATGTCATTCTTTAAAGAGATAGAGCAGAACTTACTGAAATTCACATGGAATAACAAAAGACTATGAATAACCAAAGCACCTGACCAAAAAAGAGAGAACATAGGTATTGCACTCCCAAACTTCAAATTATATTACAAAGCCATAATAATTAAAACAACATGGTACTGGCATAAAAACAGACACACAAACCAATGGAACAAAATTAAATACCCAGAAAGAAAGTCACACATGTAGTCAACTAATTTTTGACAAAGAAATCACACAGTAGAACAAGGATAGTCTCTTCAATGAATGGGGCTGGGAAAACTAGATCGTTACATACAAAAAAAATTAATCTAGACCACTCCCTCACACCATGTACAAAAACCAGCTCAACATGGATGAAAGACTTTAGATGTATGACCTGAAACTATAAAGCACATAAAAGAAAATGTGAACAAAATACTCCGAGACTTACACTTCAGAAACCTCTTGTAGGACACATCTACAGATGTTTAAAAACTGAAGAAAACATAAACAGCTGGGACTACATCAAACTAAAAAGCTCCTGATAGCAAAAGAAACAATAAACAAAACAAAAAGAAACCCAACCAACTGTGAGAAAATCTTCACCCAACACACAAGTGATAAGGGTCTGATAACAAAGGTCCACAAAGAACTCACACAACATAACAAAGACAAAAAGTCTAGTGAAAAATGAGGAGATCTAAAAGACACTTCCCCAAAGAGAGAATACATATGGCCAATAAGCATATGAAAAATGATCAACATCACTAATAATCAGGGAAATGCAAATCAAAACCACAATGAGATACCATCTTAACCAGTAAGAACAGCCCATATCAAAAAGCTGGCAAAAACTGACTCACATTATTAAAGACTAGAGTATGAGAGGGGGGAGGGAGGCAAAGTGGGAGTGGGAAGGACACAAAAGACTAAGAGGATGGTTCACTGGTGATAAGGTGATGGAAGAACCCTGGGGTAGATAAGGATACAAAATAAAACAAATTAAAAGAATTAAAGAAAAAATGGGCAACAATATGTTGGTGTGGGTGTGGAGAAGAGACAAAAGTACACTTTACACTGCTGGTGGGAATGCAAACTGGTCCAGCCACTATGAAAAGCTGCATGGAGAATCCTTAAACTGAAAATGGAAATCCCATTCAATCTAGCAATCCCACTTCTGGGAGTCTACCCAAAGGTTACAAAAACTCTAATCCAAAAGAACACCTGCATGCGATGTTTATTACAGTACTATTTACACTAGCCAGGATGTGGAAGCAATCCAAATGCCCCAAAATAGACAAATGGATCAGAAATATGTGGGATATGTATACAATGGAAAATTATTCATCAATCAAAAAAGACAAATTTATATCATTCACAGCAAAATGGATGGAGCAAGAAGGAATCATGCTAGCAGAAATAAGCCAGAAAGAAACCGAAATACAGGATAGTCTCACTTATGAGGGCTATAGGGAAAACAAACAAACAAACAAACAGACAAGAAAGATTTAAAACTGTCAGCAGCACTGAAGCATAGAGCAAGGGTGGGGGGGGTGGGAGAACTGGGGATGGGAAGAGTACAAAAGATAAAGATGATGGTTCATGGATGATAAGGTGGTGGGAGAATCCCACAGTAGACGACAATGTAAAGTAAAATTAATTAGTTAAGTAATTTAAAAAGCTACATGTTATTGTTAAGGATCAAAAACTGAAAATGCTTTAAAATAACATTTAAATAAAATAACTTTTGAAACCTGTGATCTTATCCTATTGCAACAAATAATCTTAACCCTTTGAATGACCTGATTTTTCCGCTTAAAAATCTTTTTTTTGTAGATGTACAAAAGTTTATGTTTTGTGTATTTTGCCATAATTTAAATTAATAATAATTTTAAAGGTTACTGGTACAGTTGCTTCATCCTCAAGCTGGCTCATCCTTCTTATGTTAAATTCACCGCTAGTGAAGGTTGTGCAGCTTTCACACAACCTCTACATTCCCAAGGAGCAACAGGAGGTGCTACTATGCTGAGAGTCCCAGGGTGTCACAGGTACTGAGACCAGAAGTTAAGGGGCAGATAGAGGTTTTCAGTCCTTCTACCTCACCACCAATTGTCCCAGCAGTAGTGGTACCTGTCAGCAAACCGGCAGGTCTTCAGTAGCTTTTTGATATGAAAAAGCTGCTCCTGGAGTTCCTAGTGTGAGAAAACAAACAGGAGAAAGGTTGCATGTGAAATATGACACTGGAGATGTGAAAATCAAAAGTAAATGTTATTTCCAACCTGAAATGTTATGATTCTGAGTCTAGCTTTAGTGAATACTCACAATTTGCAGAGTACATCTCACACGCTCTCACTAGATACACTACACATGATTACTGCTGTCCTCACAAGATAATATGCTGATTAGTCAATTAGTAACCACTTCACTCTGTATATGCATATCAAATCATTGTGTAGTGCACCATAAACTTAAAGTTTTTACTTTAAAGTAATTTTTAAAACAATTTATTTAAAAACCAGCAAATATGAAAGCTGGGTATCAATGCAGAAATGTAGGGAATTTGGTCTGGGCCTTTGGAAAGATCCCATGCAGGCAAAGGGTCCTGAAGTTTCAGCTCCATGGGCTGAAGGGTCAACCTGTCCCCAGAGTCAGTAGGATCCCAGAAAACTAGCCTTCGTGGCCACAAGACAAGAGCTGGGGCTCACCCTCACTCTGTCCAGGTCCTTGGCCTTCGAGTATAGGCTGCGGTTGATGGTCAGCAAGTTGAAAATGGGCTGGTGCCGAATGCTGTCCAGGAGCCACTTGGAGAAGTTGCTGACGTAGTACCTCTTGAAGTCCCACGTCATGAGAACACGAGCAGGAATGCAGGACTCTGCATAGCAGTGGCAGCAGTCACAGAAATACTTGCCCAGGTACTCACAGTACCTAAGCCGCTTCACAAACTCTGCAAGGCACACAGGGTTGAGAGCATCTCTCAGGGGACAATGGAGACCCACTCACATCCTCCCCAACCTTTGAATCCCACCCAAGGATGGGAACTCTGTTATCTTCCAGCTGCTAAAGTCATTCTCTGCCTCACAGTTGGGAAAGGGGGAAGGGACTGGAGACCTTGAATCATAGCCATTCATGAACTTGGATTTTGTGGAATAGATGTCAGGAAAATAACAGCCTCCTGAATACTCAAAAGGTGGAAGGAAGATGAGTATTGTAAGCTGCCATCTAATCAGAAGAACTAGAGAATTAGGTCTGTGACTGTGGTAGGAGTGCAGACTCTGCCTCTGCCTGGCAGAAGAACTGGAGGTAAGGGGGGAATCTTGAGACTAACTGCCCTGAGACCACAAACAGCAATGCAAACCTGGACAGAGGACATCACACATATGAAACAAGCTTTGTAAACTGTACAGCCCTACAGATACACAGTCAGAAAATTACAACCAAAACAGTTCTTCAATAAATCAGTGAGGAAAGATGACATACAAAATGCACAAAAGATGGCAAAAGGCAATCATGGAAAGATGAAATGCAGAGAACAGGTCGGTTCAGAAACAAGTAAAAACATGTATTTTTCAAAATACACATTAAAAGGAATAAAATGTCTTTTTTTTATCCCTGTTACAAATGTAGAAGTTGAAGAACTGTTTTGTGAGTATATTAACAAACTAAATGTAGAGAGACTAATGCAACAAATATCGGGGTACAGCAGCTTGGTTAAATCACTATGAGCATCTCCCTTAACACTGGGATCTAAGATGAGCAAAGTTAAGCTCATGGGTTTTGTTTTTGTTTTTTAAGTAAAAATACCATAAGGAACAACATAGTTGACACAAATTGTGATGTGAAAGCAGCTACCACAGTACCTAATACACTGTTGATTCTAATATATATAGCTTCCTTAAAATGACTTTAAAAATAAACAAGGCTGGAGGAGCCCTTACTCAATGTTACTCACTGGTTAAATGTCTGACATACATATATTAGGACATACATATGCATATATACGATATACATACATTCTGTGCTGGCACCTCAATGAGGTAGGGACTATTACCTCTTTTAGTTCATCAGTGAAAGCACAAAACAATACTTAAGGCACATGCCAGAGATGAGCAAAGAGCAAGCAGGATTCCAACCTGAATCAGACTGTTAAAGCTCTAGCTTCTAGCTGTCACTCTCCTCTGCCTTGACTGAAAGATGGAACAGTAAAGAAACCAATGCCTTTGCATTTGCCCATACCTCTCAGATCCAGGACACACTCAGAGCTAACTTTAAATGCAAACAAATGATACAGTTGATTTTTGTCAGTTGTGGTCAGTAATGTTATCATGTTACCATGAATTTTTTTCATGGGTCAATTTTTATTTATCGTTTATATGCATCAGTTTTTAATTTGTTTTGATTAAAATTTCACGCTTTGTGAAATGAGATTCTAAATCATACTACTCATTGGCAAAGTTATTTTGTTATGATTATAAAAATCTATTATATTCTTTTTAAAATTTCCATCCATGTTTATTCTATTTTTTTGTTTACTATCCTTTCACTTTATTTATTTAATAATAAGCAAATAATTCATTTATATATAAATTTCACATCATTGTATTCCCCCGGATTCACACCCCGCCAACCCTCGCTGATCTCCCCTGCTGTCCCACCCTCCACCCCGAATTGTGTACTTCAATTTATAATAATGGAACCATTTGGTGTCTGTTTTTATCTTTTTGACTTGTTTCTGCTAATATGATTTCTTCTAGGTGCATCCATGTTATCATAAATTCATCTAATTTGTCATTTTTAATTGATGAGTAATATTCCATTGTGTATATATACCACATGTTTTTCATCTAGTCATCTGTTTTTGGACATTTGGATTGTTTCCATGTCCTTGCAATTATAAATAGCGCTGCAATAAACATCTGGGCACAGGTTTCCCTTTGTACCCATACTGAGGTCTCCTTTGGGTAGATTTCCAGAAGAGCAATTGCTGGGTCAAATGGTAGTTCCATTTTCTTTAGGTTGAGGGTCCTCCACATAGCTTTCAATAGTGGCTGGACCAGTTTACATTCCCACCAGCAGTGTAAAAGTGTTCCTTTCTATCTACATCCATACCAGTACTTGTTGTTGCCTGTTTTTATGATGTGGGCCATTCTCACTGGTGTAAGGTGGTATCTCATTGTGGTTTTGATTTGCATTTCCCTGATTACTAGTGATGTTGAGCAATTTTTCATGTGTCTGTTGGTCATTTGTATTTCCTCTTTGGAGAAGTGCCTTTATAGTTCTTCTCCCCATTTTTGGGTTTCTTGTTTTGTTTTTGTTTAGTTGTGTAAGTTCCTTGTAGTTCTTCTTTATTAAACCCTTAACACTCTTGTGGAGGACAAAAATTTTCCCCTTCTGATGGGCTTCTTTTAGTTTTTTCTGTTGTCTCTTTTGCTATACAAAAACTTTTTAGTTTGATGTAGTCCCATCTGTTTATGTTTTCCTTCATTTTTCTGCTATTTGTAGATGTCTTGAAAAAGCATTTCTGAATTGTAATTCATGGATGGTTTTGCTCAGGTTTTCTTCTATGTATGTTATGGTTTCAGGTCTGACATTTAAGTCTTTTATCCATTTTGAGTTGGTTTTTGTGCATGGTGTGAGGATGTTGTCTTGGTCCAACCATGGGCCATGAATTAGTGACTACTGAAGCACTGTTTCTTGGGGAAATACAGGATGAGTTTCCTCTGAACTTCTGGGAACATTTTCATCCAAAGATTAAGATTTCCTTGGTTTCTGTTTAAAGACACCTTATTTCATATACCTTTTTGATTCATACATTGAATTCAGGCATACTCATGCCTAAATGAAATTATTTAAGACATGTATTTTTTCTAGCACATGACCAGGAGGTACACCCTGGCAACCAGACTCTTCATTTCTTATCAAACTTAACAAGATTGGAAGAGAACAAAGGACAATAAATTTTCCTCAAATAATTCATCCATCCCTAGCATTTGAAATTCCAGTATTTCAATAACTAGTCATTCATTCATCATTTAAGACCTGAAAATAAAATACATAGAGGAAAACTTGTGTAAAACCTTCCATGAATTACACTTCAGAAATCCATCTCTGGACACATCTACAGCTGGCAAAAAAAAAAAAAAAAAATGAAGGAAAACATAAACAGCTAGGGCTACATCAAACTAAAAAGCTTCCATACAGTAAAATAGATAATAACCAAAACAAAAAGAAACCCAACTGACTGGGTGAAAATTTTGCCCATCATACAAGTGATAAGGGTATGATAACAAAGATTACAAAGAACTCACACAACTTAGCAAAAACAAAGCAAAAAAAAAAAGTTCTCCCTATTAAAAAATAGGGAGAACTAAAAAGACATTTCTCCAAAGAGAAATACAGATGGTAAATAAGCATACAAAAAAATGCTTAGCATCATTAATAATCAGGGAAATGCAAATCAAAACCACACTGAGATATCATCTTACACCAGTAGTAATGGCCTATATTTTAAAAATGGGCAACAAGTTGGTGTAGATGTGGAGAGAAAGGAAGACTCTTACACTGCTGGTGGGGGTGCAAACTATGGTGGGGGTCCATTTACTATGGAAAGCTGTGTGGAGGACCCTCAAACAATTGAAAGTAAAACTACCATTCAACCCAGCAATCCCACTACTGGAAATCTACCCAAAGGATACAAAAAAAACAAATCTATAAGGACACCTGCATGTATGTATTTATTGCAGCACTATTTATAATTGCCAAGATATGGGAAATGCCCAAAACTGACAAATGGCTGAAAAAGATGTGGTATATTTACACAGCAGAATATTATTCATCAGTCAAAGAAGACAAGCTTATGTCATTCGCAGCAACATGGATGGAGCGAGAAGGAAACATATTAGCAGAAATAAACCAGAAAGAAAAAGAAATACAGGATGGTCTCACTTATGTGAGCTATACAAGGAAAATAAACAAACAAACAAAACAAATGCACAAGAAAATTTAAAACTGCCAACAGAACTGAAGCTTAGAGCAAGAGAGAGGAAGGAAAGTAAATTTGGGGGAAGGGGAGGGTACAAGAGATTAAGATGGTTTATAGGTGATAGGGTGGTGGAAGAACTTCAGAGTAGAAAATGATGCAGTATGGGAGTGTGTGTGTGTGTGTGTGTGTGTGTGTGTGCAATCAATTAAAAATAAATAAAATGATACCATGTACAAAAACCAACTCAAAATGAATAAAAGACTTGAACATAAGACCTAAAACCATAAAATACATAGAGGAAAACCTGGGAAAAACCCTTCATGAGTTACAATTCAGAAATCCATTTCTGAACACATGTATAGCTGGCAAAAAAAAAATGAAGGAAAACAAACAGATGGGACTACATCAAACTAAAAATCTTCTGTACAGCAAAAGAGACAACAGAGAAAACAAAAAGAATCTCAACCGGGAAAAAATTTTTGCCCTCTGTAAAAGTGATAAGGGTCTGATAACAAAGATACACAAAGAACTCACACAACAAAAAACCCAGTTAAAGGATGGGGAGAAGAACAAAAAAGACAGGTCTCTAAAGTGGAAGTACAAATGGCCAACAAGGCACATGAAAAAGGGCTCAGTGTCACTAGCAACTAGGGAAATGCAAATCAAAACCACAATGAGGTACCACCTTACACCAGTTAGAATGGCTCACATTCAAAAAGCAGGCAACAACAAGTGCTAGCAGGGATGTGGAGAGAAAGGAACAGATTTACACTGCTAGTGGGAATGTAAACTGGTTCAGCCACTATGGAAAGCAGTGTAGAGGACCCTCAAACTAATGAAAATGGTACTACCATTTGACCCAGCAAAAGCTCTTTTGGGAATCTACCCAAAAGAGACCTCAACGTGGGTACAAAGGGACACCTGCGCTCGGATGTTTATTGCAGTATTATTTATAATTGCAAGGACAGGGAAACAACCCAAATGCCCCAAGACAGATGACTGGTTGAAAAGATGTGGTATATATACACAATGGAATATTATGCATCAATTAAAAATGACAAATTTGATGATCTTATGGTAACATGGATGTACCTAGAAGAAATCATATTGGCAGAAACAAGTCAGAAGGAAAAAAGACAGAAACCAAATGGTTTCACTAAAAATGGACAACCAAGCAAAAGTACACAACTGGGTGGGGGGGTACCAGCTGGAGCAGCCAGGGAGGGGAGGTGGGGGACCCCCGGGGATTACAATGATGTGAAATATATGTATATATAAATAATTAACTTTAAAATTCACATTATTGCAGATCTTGCTTGATTTTCAGTGTCAAATAATTCAATGACAAATAATGTCATATAATAGTTTTCCAGTTGGTGGAAAAAAATAATAAAAAACTAGTCATTCATTCATCAAATTTCATTGACTATAATACTAAGCATTATACTATAATTATAGAATAAATTCTGTTCATCTCTCTTGGTTTCCTCAGACTTTTAATCAGAAGAAAACAATGCATCTTAAACCAGTGGTTTTCAATCAGGAAAGACAGTCCCCCTTCCCCAAAGGGCACCTGGAAATGTCTAGATACATTTTTGGTTGTCACAAATGCAGAGCAGCTAGTGCCACCTTGTGTTCCTGCTAAACATCTGACAATGCACAGAACACCCCGTCACGCACAACAATGTCAGCAGCACTGGGTCTGAGAAATCCTGTGCCAAATCACAACTGTTCTCATCTTAGGCAATGTCAGTGTCATAGAAAAAAAAAAATACAACAGAGAAAAAGTCTGTTAACAGTGGTGTCTGAGGGAACTTTCTGAGAGGGTGCAAGCTATCTAATATAATAACTCCCAGCCACATGTTGCTATTAAAGACCTAATAATAGCTGGCGTGACTGAGGAACTGGACTTCAAATTGTAATGAGTTTAATTTTAAATAGCTACCTGAATTTACGGATACCACCCTGTATAGCACAGTTCAAGAATAAAGCAGAGTAAAGAGAAATAATAACTAGATGCACTTATGAAACTTGGTTGAAATCTAGATGGAAAAAAAATAGCCATAAATGATACCTTAAAGACAATAAGGGAATAATGACTAATATTAGAGAATTGCAATTTTATTGATATGATAGTTGTTTGTCATAATTATTGCTAGATTTCCCTGAAGTATTCAAGGAAATAATGCCATGTTGTCATGTCTGCTTATTAATTTTCAAATGTCTCAATGTACAATTAAGATTATAGGGGAATAAGGAGCATAATAAACTTAACCTGGAATCCTGGAGCCAAGAAAGAGATGGGACAAGGATGAAAATCTAGTGGGATCTGAGCAAAGATTTTCATTAATAAGATTGTACCAATGCTGATTTTTCAGACTTAGTCATTATACTGTGACATTATACTGTGACTGGGATGGCTCTGTACTATTTTTGTAATTCTTTAAAGTTGTCTAAACATAAAAGTATTGAAAACTATCCTAAGAACTACAGGAGGTCCACGGGAAATGTAAAAGTTGTTTTACAACTTGTGTAGTGATTCTACAATAGTGCCCTGCCTACCTCTGCAGCACATTTTCTCCCCCTTACTCTCCAGCCATAGATTTCTTTGCAGCAGCCTCAGGCTCTTTGTAGCTGGTGATTCCCCCAACACATTCTTCTGGCACTATCACTTCCTTTTGAAACCTTTCACTTCCAGCTCCCACACCCAGATTACATCCCCCTACTATAAATTCCATGAAATTGTTGACTTTCTCTGTAGTTGTATGCATCACCCCTGCTATTTCCTCAGCTGATGTCTATGTCTTTCTGTAATAAAGCTCCATGGGGAAGGACTACATTTGTAATCAACCATGCTTGCTTGCATTTTCATGTCTGAGTAAACCTAGGGAAGTACTTAGGAAGCTGGTAGAATCACAGTCACATGCAGTTTCTGACTCATCTACTTGGTATTTACAGAGCCCCCAGCATACAGTGGTTAACCAAATAGATTAACTGGGAAGATGAATCAATTAAAGAAGATCCATACAACTATAATCCAAGACAGCCAGTGTGGTAGAAGGAAAACCAAATAGATTTCTGCTGCTATTTTATTTCTTGAGGTGGAACTCTTTAAAGTCTTTTTCTTTTCAATCTGCCTAATCAGAAACCCTTTCCAGAAAAGCTCCT
This sequence comes from Uropsilus gracilis, assembly GCA_004024945.1. Lineage (NCBI taxonomy): Eukaryota > Metazoa > Chordata > Mammalia > Eulipotyphla > Talpidae > Uropsilus > Uropsilus gracilis. Next base: position 27,032 of record PVHY01004796.1, on the reverse strand, counting down.
CTTTCCAAATTTCCACAAGCCAGGCATATGTATACATGACATAGCTGAACAAGTGATTCCCTCTCTCAGGAGGCTATTTTCACAAACTATCAAAAGAGTTTGGGAAGCTCATGGGTAAGTCTACCACTCATTCAGCAAGTACCAGGCACAATGGTAGCAGCAATGGATAAAATAATGAATAAATCAGACAATATATCTGTCCTTGTGGAACTCAGAAACCAGTGAAGGAGAAAGGCAATAAGAAGTAAAATTTTAAAGTATTTTACGCAGAATAGTACTATAACAAAAAATAGGAAGGAAGTGTGACATAAAGTAGACAAATATCTGTGTGTGGTGAGATGGATGTTACCCAATAGGATATCAAGAGAAAACCCCATCACTTTTGAGTGAGGATGTAAAGGAAATAAAGAAACCAATTGCAGAGATGTCTGGGAGGAGAGTGTATCAGGCAGAGAAAACCACAAATGCAAATCCCTTAGCAGAAGTGAGTCTGACACCACAACCAGTAACGAGAGCACGTAGCCAGAACTGAGTGCCCAATGGAAAGAAATGGCAGAGTTCAAAAGTTAACAGGCATAACATGACCTTACGGGTCTGAGGGTCTCTACCTGAAAGATGGCACAGCATCATGAAGCCCTGATCACAATTTCTCATGAAATGCATTGCTCACAAAAACAAGGCACGGCCAGCAGCCCTCCTGACTGCCTGTGCCTACCCAGGCCTCTCTTAAGAAACTGACCCTTTGGTGGGCAGCTCTTTCTGTGCACCCGCATCTGAGCAAGTGTCATTCCTTTCCCTTCCTTCTTTTATTATAAACCTTTCCTTTCTTGGGGGAAAAAAAAAACAATGCGCTACTCAACTTTGTTGTTCTCTGCCCTGTCATCACACCCTAAAAAGGTAATCAATTTTTTATCAGTACTTACTAGGTTCAATTGGCGTTCCACAGCCGGCACAGAAGAAATTCTGAGCTGCTACCACAAGTTCCCTCCTGAGTCAGAAAGTGATGTTACATTCCAGAAAAGGTCAAAGAGCATTTTTCATTGATTGAAAAAGAAACTGACATCATGACATTTTTCTTGGCTTGGAGCCTTTAATTTTGTCATTTTTATTTGGGAAAGAAATAGAAGTATTCAGTAATGTTTTCTGGTTGAAATCTCTGGCTTTTTTAACAGCAAAAATCAGTATCACAAATAACAATTCTACCAAGAGGGCTTTGGGAACTTCTCACTGAACATGTACTCTTCTCTCTTCACTGAGAACTAGACACATAATGCATGAGAGAATGTTCAGGAAGACAAGATGTCAAGAGATGATACACTTGGGAAGTTCACTGACAGGCCCAAAGATATTTAGATGAATTAGAAAATGTAAGACAAAACTGTTGAACATTCCCAATGAGAGATCATCTACTGTGTTTTCTATCAAAATGCTGGTAACACAACTTCACATGTGATTTGGAAAAGCCAAGAGTATTGCAAAATTGTATTATTGTTTGGGGTGCAATATGACTAAGATAAAAATAAGCAGACTCTCTGGCCATGTGCCTTGAAGAGGATCTAGAGAAACCCTGGGAGAAAAATATCCTATCTGATGACAGTGAACCTTCATGAGACCTAGAAAAGGTGTTTTGCCTCAGCAGGCCTAAGATATCCTCTTGAAATAAAAAGAGGAAAAAGAAAGTGTCAGTAGGGCAACTATGCAGAGTAAAGGCAAAACCCTCATAAGTCACTTTACAACGCTCTGCAGTTTATATGTCCAGTTAAAGACAAATAAGAATGGAAAAATTGGAGCTTGTTAAAATGCTCTTTTGTCTATAATGTGATAGTCTTAGGAAAACTAAATTAACTATTTTAAGTATAAGTGTATATCTATCTATATATATATGTTTGTGTATACATATAACTAGCTATGCACACACAAATTAATTTACTTCCTTTTTGTCTCATCTTAGTAGGTTTGTCTTTTAGGATTTTATTATTTCTTTGAGAATAAAGATATTTTTAATTTGTTACACTTCTTAACTCTAGATCTCAAGGTTAATTTTCCATTTTAAAAAAGTATTGATTCTTATTTCATACTTACTGGAAAACAGAGTAGTCTAATGTTTTAAAATGATTACACATTTTCACATGACTTTTAAGGTTTAATAATAGCCACTTTAAACATCCCATTAAAGACCATTTAATCTTCAGTAACTATGTAATGTCCTAACTAGAAATAAACAGTCAAACTCTCAACTTACCAAATTTACAGCACCCCAAAAGCCCATGATAACAGGGTGCTAAGAAATCTAACTCAGAAAGTAGACCCAACTTTCCTTTTCTAAAAACAATATTGCCTCTTCCTTAGTATATTATTTTTTCCTTTTAATTGCTTCCACAAAGAGTCAGATGGGATCCATCACTACTTTTTTTCATTGGATTGGAGATCCAAGGAGCCCAGAAACTTACTTGAGTGGTGGGTGAATGTTAAATATGATTTGAAACCGAGGGGGTGCCCAGTCTTCGGTTCCTCTGATCCTTGACTTAAATTTAATTTCCTGCACCACGTTCACACTAGATTCAAAGTCTTTTTGCACATTCCCTTCATTTACAACCTGTGTAACACAGAAGGAGATAGAGAAACAAGTTAGACATGCAATTTTAGGAATTGAAATAAAAAGATTGTTTCATTTCAAATGTGTTTCCAGCACTAAAAATTACCATGAAAGAGGACCCTCAAGTTAATGAAAATGGAACTATCATTTGACCCAGCAATTGCTCTCTTGGGAATTTACCCAAAAGAGACCACAATGCTTGTACAAAGGGACACCTGTGCTCAGATGTTTACTGCAGCACAATTTATAATTGCATGGTCATGGAAGCAACCTAAATGCCCCAAAACAGATGACTGGATGAAAAAAATGTGGTATATATACACAATGGAATATTACTCATCGATTAAAAATGACAAATTCAATGAATTTATAACAACATGAAGAACTTAGAAGAAATCATATTAGCAGAAACAAGTCATAAAGAAAAAGACAGAAACCAAATGGTTTCACTAATATATGGGATAGTGAAAAAATAAACAAAATACTTGAGGAAAAGTCAAAACAAGCTAAGCACCAAACTGAAGTGCACAACTTTGAGCAGGAGGGAAAGGGGTGGGGGGAAGGGAGGGGAGGGTGAGGGGGGTAAACCCCTGGGATTACAATGCTGTGAAATTTATATATAAATAAATTTTTAAAAAATTTTAAATAAAATAAAATAAAGTTCATGTACATCAAGAAAAAATATTACCATGAAAAATTAAAATAGTTTTCCATTTAACTAAAGAACATGGTAAGAGCCCCTTTGCTAGTTCTTCCCCTCCTAGTAGACAGACTCATGATGCTGTAGCTGTCAAACTTCCTCAGAAATGTCTCCACTGAGACCATTCTCCTCCTAGAAATATTCTGGGACTCTCCCTTCAAACCATTAAATTTTCCTATTAGCATTAGTAATCCAACCCCTCAAATTAGCATTCTTGGCAGCTATTATCCCATGAAGATCAACATATCCCCTTTCCCCCCACTTACATACACAGACACATTTGCTGCAGCAAAACACCACCTCAGATAATACACCAGACAGCTTGATAGCACTTAGGCTATAGCTGCATGTGACCAAGCTATCCCTCCGCAGGTTTCTAACTTGCCTACTAAGTACATCCCTCAAGTTGCCCTAAAAAAACTAAACATGCTCCCCCCTACACTGCCAGTGTGCTTCGCCATAAGTGGGCTGCAAGCTGTCAGGGGGCCACCATCATACAAGGGGACCAGCCTAGACTTTCAAATCCAGCAGCTTGGACATGACTTCTGCCCTGCCACAAACCAGTCCCACCGCAGATCTGGAACTAACACTTTAAAGTGATAGTAAAAATGACACCCTGCTAATAGGCAGCTTAAGAGGGTGAAAGCATGGATTGCTGGGCCTAGTTCTGGATGTGTCGATAAATGTCAGTTTTATCCTTCATTTTAAGTTTCCCTCAACACCCAGCAACCTTATAAGGAAGCACATACGGGTCTGAAGTGAAAAGCAAAATAAGAACTTAGGAACTTTTGATGCAAAGGCAATGCATTTGATACTTACTGCTGACCCTGCTGCATTCAGGGGCCCTGCCAACTGATAATTCACTTTGGATAACGTCCAACACTTCTGGAACACTTGGTATAGCTCTTTGGCTATTACCTCAGCAGAATTGAAGCTTGGCTCACAAACGACACTAAAATGTAAGAGATGCAAAAAATGAAAAACTGTATTTACATTTATGCTTATATTTATACCCCTATATGATAAGGATCTTCTTCATGTTTTCAATTCCCTTTCCGTCTCCAAAAAGTCAGAGGAGGGATGTTTTAGGAGATCATGCATCCAGCACTCAATAGTTTTCTCACTCAACAAAACCACCATGACCACAAGAGGGTTTCATTTATTGAAGGTACCAAAACTTGAAGGTGTGATAAGAAAGCATTTTAACATCTGAAAACAAGTTCAAGTCCTATTTAACAACATTGCATCCTGAGGCATATCTTATATAAGCCTTAGTTTTTATATCTACAAGGTAAGATAAAAAAAAAATCTTCTCAGCCTATATATAAATATTAAATGAGAATTTATATAAAAGTTTCAAACACAATAAAAACACATCAGAGTTTTAGAGGTCATCACTTCATTTCTAAGCATCAATCCCTGTCATTGGGACTAGCTGAACTTTTCCCAAGATGTCACAATATATTCACAATGCCTGAGGTGACAGGTGTCCAGGGTTTAAGTGATGATTGGTAGGGAAAGAACCAGATACCTCTGAGAGGAGCTGTATGAATATCCACAGTTTTCTGCTGCATTGTTAAGCTCTCCAAGTTCTGTGGGAAAATAAGAGTAGAGTTGTCTTCTAGTCTGGTTGACTTAATAATAGCTAGGTTAATAAAAAGGACACAAAAGGAGCTCCCTGCCTCTCAGAAAGAGCCAATTATCTAGCATCTCCAAACTTCAGGTTCTTTGGATTTTTATTGAGATTATAACTAATCACCCCAAAAGTGGGGTTTCAAAATAAACTCATCTGAAAAGTTAGCCATCAAAATAAAATTGAAAGGCCAAATTAACATGAATATCTGGCTTTGCATTGAATTCCACAATTGAGATGAGAGATTAACTATCAAGATATTGAAAACAGAAGATTTCTTATTTTTTATATCACAGACATGAGCTAATCTTGGGAGAAGTTCCCTTGAATGTCACTCTCACACAGTATTGATTATTACAGATGTCATTACATGTGTGCATGTGGTGGAGGGACACCTACTCATATCTAGCAAGTTTCCAAATCTTACCTGCAATAGCAAATTCTTCCAAATCACAATTGCAGGTCTCTTTGGTGACATCATAGTATGTAGATGTTTCAACCACAGGACTAATCTGTAGCACAGGACAACCTAGAAAAAGGAAGGAAGGGTACTTGACCAATAAGAAGAAAAAGACTGAAACATTGATGAGTATATGAAGTTTCCTAGGAAATCATATCCTTTTTTATTTTTCATTGTTTATACATATATATTTACATTTTTACATCATTGTAAATCCCAAGCTTCTCCCATTACCGTGTCACTCATGAACTATAATCTTAATCTCTTGTGCTCATCCCTCCCCCATTTCACTCTCCTACACACTCACTTGCTTTCTGCTTTAGTTCTGCTGTCCGTTTGTTAGTTTTAGCTTTTTCTTATCCTTTTATTTGTTTTCCCTATATCCCACATATAAGTGAGACTATCCTGTATTTTTCTTTTTCTTTTATGTATGTTTGAAAATTTCCATTTAAAATTTCATCAAATATAAAAATAAGAATGAAAAAATTTCAGTGATTCCCTTGAGCTGGAGGCTAGGAGTAGGAATTGATTATAAATAGACTTGAAATGCTCTTCATTTGGGATGCTGGAGATGGTTCAAAATGGATTGTAGCATGGTTACACAATTCTATATAATATTATGCATACAATACTAAAAAAAAACAAATTGTGTATACACACACAAAGTACAACGTTCAAATAAAATGAAACACACAAAGTCAAACAAACAATTTTAGCCAAGTATGAAGCCAAGAATACAGATAACAGAAACACTCCCCTGGGGTAGTGTTCCCTGAAATTTATATCTCCCCAGGACCTGTCACTGTGACTTTATCATTTACAGTTAAGCTCAAATTTGAGATTTTTTTAAGGTGACATGATGATTAAAATATCTAAACAATTGAGAAGCACTCTCATCAAGTTCACACTACAATGGGGGGAACCCTCAATTCAATAACACTAGTGTTGTAAAGGAGAAATGCAAGCACAAAGCAAAGCTCCATGGAGAAAGCCACGCGTGGCTGGAGGTAGAAACCAGCATGAGGTGTGGACCATTGGAAGGAAAGCCCCAGACGCCAGGAGGGAGGCATGGAACAGCCTCAGAAGCAACCGACCTTTCCTTCCTCCTCATTCTGATTCCACAACTGGAAGGGATAAAATTCTACTGCTTTAAGTCACCCAGCTTAGCTTATGTTACTTTGTAGTTTTCCTAAAAAAAATATATAAATATGTGTAGGTTTTTCTATTTCTAATACCAGTCTGGGGAACTCTCTCAGAATGTTATTACAAAGAAAAAAGTGAAAGAGGAAGGCTTTGTTAACAAAGGAATTCTTGAGTTATTTAAAATATTTTAAATTAAGTCCATTTAAAATATTTCTTGTGCCAACCTCAGTCTCAAAAAATATTAAGATATTGAAAAAACACCTAAATGTCAAAAAATAGGAAATTTAATTTGCAAGTTGTACTATCAATTCAAGGAACACCATTATCAAAACATGTAAAAACCATAAGAACATGGAACAATGGATATAAAATATGCTTAATGTATTATAATCATATTAGTAATTCAGTTACATTGCTGAGAAATTACTAAGAAACTATATTCACTTGAATAAAAGAGAAACAGAGAAATTAATATAGTTGTTTAGAGAAATAGTCATATCCATAGATTAGAGGGAAGTTATGCCAACATGCTTCACAGTGGACTGGACTGGGTTTAAAACCATTTGGTACATCTTACTGGGATGATTACGGGCAATCAACCTCTCAGCTTTGGTTCCCTCGTGGTTTTTAAACAGAGGACAATATCACCCATCTCTGCTTCTCACACTTTCTTGACCAAGACCCACAATAACATGCGATTAGCACTGTGACTTAGCACAAAAGTACGCTTCACTGGCAAAAAAATGATCCAGCAAACCCTGCTGAACCTAAGTGAGACACATGCTGATACTTTGTATTCTTTTCTTAAGTGCTGTCATGACCAACATACAGTGTGAAAAACACCAACCAACCTCATAAAATAATATTTAGCACCATCAACATCCTTAAAGATACTTACGAAAAACATAATTTGAATTCAAATGTTTTTAAATTTAATTTAATGCTCATATTTTCTAAATTTTCAAGTAAATAGGAACTTTCACTCAACCATTCAATAAACATTTATAAAATACCTGACTTTGGCGAGATACTATGCTCAGTGAAATACAACTAAGACAACTGCTCATCCATCAAATAGTTAAGAATCTCATGAGGCAACTAGGGCATGGCACACTTAATCACAAGCAAGCACAGCTCTCCGGAGGGAACACTCCACCACACGTGTGCCCAGGGGACCTTACAGACACGGCAGAGGAGGATTCAGAGCAGGATAGCCAAGCCTGTGCCCTGAGATACAGGTCAGGAAGCATGTCACAGTTGTGGTAGGTGACAGGAAATTGTTTTTGAAAAATGGGAAGGAAGAAGAAACTGGTGTGCAGTTTCAGGGAAAGCCAGCACATGGGTGCAGCCTGGCACAACAAAGGAGTTATACAGTAGTTTATGGAAAACATGTAACAGTGAGTGTAACAAGCTAGAAGTACTAAACCCATAGTGTGACAGAGGCAAATGGCAGGAGATGCCAGCTGGGAAGGCAAAGAGAGAGGCTGAAAATAAAAGCTAAAAATCCCAGGACAAAATGTGGAACAAGATCAGCAGGCCACTGTAGAGAACTAGAAGGAAGAGAGATAGGGTCAATAAAGAGACAGAGGCTGATGCAAAGCAAGAAAATTGAAGTCAGAAGACATGTAGAGAGACATATGGAGACTTCAAGCAGTTCTTATAGAATTACTTGACTAAAGGCTACTGTAGTCCAAGAAAAAGGTGGGAATAATGACTAGATGAAAGGGATATTGCTACTGCTGAGATCTGTTTACTAATAAATCAGAAATGGGACAAAGATACAGACATAAGAAAGAGAAAAGAAAGTTCAGCGGACTAAAATATCAGCTCTTTCTCACCCATGTGCCTTTGTCCACCACCGCTGGCATTAGATGGGATGATACTCCCTATCATCTATCCAGGCTCCCTGCAAGCTGACCAGGGATACTTTCTCCAGGGATCTGCACTTGAGGTCCTACAAGACTGGTTGAAGTTGTGAGAGCCTGCTGGAAGTTTTGGAGTTAAACTGTCAAGAAATAGTGAGGTACCCATCTAGCTTACTCAAGATGTTTTAGACAAAGGACGTAAAGATGTGGTTGAGGAGGAGAGAGAAGAGATATGTGTTGAGAATGCAGCACAAAACCTCCTCGTAAAGTTTTGTCCCACTTGCCTTCATAGCCACTATCTGAAGAAGCAGAAGACCCAGAGTCTTGCTTTATGTTGGTGGAAAAAGTCATTTCAGAGTCAGACTGCTCATTCCCAAGTGGTCCACTGGCTTCTTCCATACCCCAGTTCTCTGCATGCTGTCGATATAGAACATTATACTTTATTTTTTCCATTGCTGCTATAATCATATCTGCAGCATGAAAGTGGGCGTTTTCCTGCAAAAAAAAAAAAAAGAAATTACTTAAAATACAAGCATAGTCAGCATTTTGTTATTATAAGTAGAATTCCAGAATCCAGACACCATATTAAGGTGAAATTAATACATAGAAATAGAAATATTCACTGATTAGAGTTCTCACAGTAACTATATGATTTCAAGCTAACAAGTTTTAGAGAAAAAGATGTGGGGCCCAGCTCTTCCAAAGGCATAAAATTGTCTACAAACCACAGACAACCCTCACTGAATTTCTTCAGATATAAAGGCTTGGGCTGGCAGCCCTGTGGCAGAAATCATGCATTAATCAGGGCAGACCTTCAGTGGAGCACAGATGCTGCCTCAGACTGCTTCTTGATTTGTGCTTCTGGCAGCCTTTCCTGATCAAATGCTGAAATGAAATCTATGTGTCTCATTAAGTGAAACTGCTAGATTTGAAGCAGAGCAGCACTACCTGAGGAATTAATACTCTTGGTGGTTTTAAAAAGAAAAAATTAAATAAGTTTACCTTTTCTACATCAACAGGGAGCACAAAAACTTCTGGCGAGAAGGAACTCAAAGAAATGTTCTTTCCACTGACCTGAACAGCACCTGTCAACAAAGCAAATCATCAAAATGTAAGGGGGGAAATTAAAGTTATCTAATGAAACCAAGTAACTCTGGAAAATGACTTAAATATTATAAAAATAAAATAACACACAATCTAGTACAATTCTATAATAAGTTAAGCTGACAGGAAAATAAAGATCCTGATGGAAGGTGTTGCAGATATTATCTTAATGGAGATAATTTTTACAAAAGGTAGTTCTTGTAACTTGGGAGAAATGGTCAGAAGACATATGAGTAATTCACTGAAATGAAGGATGCTAATAAGTCAAAGAGGGTAACCAAAACAAAAGGTCATAAATAACATATAGGAAGTAAGAAAAGATAAGAAGAAACAGTCTTGAAGCAGGGCCAGAGAATTATGTTATCTACAACTTCTACAACTCTCTGCAACTGACTCAAAACTTCCTGTTTACAGAGACAAAATCTTTCTGAAGGTCAGTGATGCCTCTCCAAAAATGGTCTTGCTGAAGTCAAAATCAAGAAGAAACTACAGAGAGGATAACTGGCCAACTTATCCATCCAACACCCTAAGTCAATCCAAACTGGCAGTGAACACCATCAAAACAAATATCTATTTCTGTTATGTGATTTCTTATTGCAGCATTTAGGGCAAGACATTCCCATCAGATGCTTAAGAGCAGAGTTGTCACCACCTGCTAAATGAGAACCAAATGCTACAGATGGCTTGATGCAAGCCATCTTGGATGGCTGCAGAGGTCCAAGCTCAAAGAGATGTACACAGGACCACTCATGTCTCAGCCTCATCTTCAAGTGACCAGATCAGGGAAACTCTTGGACCCCCTGCAGCTTCATAAACCCTGGGAAAGAAATCAATATTGTAGGATTTGGGAGTCATATACAACCTGTTGATTGTAATCAGTTTTGCCACTGTAGCTATTGACTAAACAAAACTTTATTTGTGAAAGTCTGGTCAGATTTGGTCAACGTTTTCAAACCCAAGGTGTATAAGAAAAAACACATAGATTCCAGTCCCAACTATCAATGCAGCTTCTTCTACTGCATTAAAATTCCTCATCCTTTGTGATAATTAGCTACTATGAAACTATAGAAAATACAGAATGTGAAATCTCTTGTTATATAAATGTATCAACCCTGCACAAACAAAAGGAATGGTGGACTTTCTCTTTACTTACGTTTGATTTTTTTTAAGTTTTTAAATTAAGTTAACTTTAGTTTGCAACATTGTTCACACCACTTCAAATGTATGTTACTACACCATATCCACCACCAAAGCACCAATAATCCTCTACCACAGAGCACTAGCCATCTTCTGCCCCTTACCAACCATCCTCAACCCTCCCCTTGTGGTAGCCCTGCCACAGACTGGCAATTCCACAGTCAGATCTCTAGGGTTTGTCTTGGAATAGTTTTGTCTGTTCCTTTGCATTTCCTGTACCTGTGATGTTGTTTCTTGTTGTCTAGAGAAACAATTATAGTCTCAGGTGGCCTTTCCTATCATATTATGTAGAATAAGGAAACCCTGCTCCTGATTTTGAGATGCAACAGTTATAGGAAACCCCACATCTAAGGGTGGCAGGTCTATCCTCTCTTTGTTGCCCTGCACCAAAGAAAGACTGACTCAGATCACCCAGGACTTCTTTTCCATAACCATCTGAGATACATCCCCTTGTCAAGTTTAAGAAATTCTGTCAAAGTGCAGGTGGTTTTGAAAGTACTTAGAGATTGCTGGGAGTCCCTGTCCTTGAACAAAGGCCTGGGGTACCTGTTTTCTTTCTGGAAGAAAGACAAAGCTACAGGATAATTTTAAATTGTAGAACCAATTTAAATTCCTGGAAATTATACAACTAATGCTTTCATGCAGAGGCATCCTAGGCCCTAGAGATCATCTTTAGTCACTTCATAATTTGCCAGAGTGGTGGCTTATGGAGGAGTGTCTCCTTTTCTATGCGTGTTCACTCTGTGAAACAGGGTAGCAGGAGACCCGCCTCTGACTTAGTAACCACTAATTTGCAAGTTTATTTTCCTGAGAAAATTTGCCAGTGAGCGAAAAGAGATCACATGCTATAATCAGAGTAAGTTATTTTGCCAAAATTTGGTTCCTATCTCAAAATTATCCCATTGAAATTTGTTTAATATGCTACTATAAAGTGTTGTGTTAAAGACTGTCATCATCTTAGATTTTCAAAAGTTTTCAATAAACCTCAAATTTAGGAAAGGAGGAAAATAGGCTCCTGCTAGTGAGGAATAAATAGAGAGGAAACTTTTCAAATTGTGTTGAAGGAAAAATTCAGATAGGCTATTTAAATTAGGGTTCTAACAAATATAAATTAATATAAGTAATGAATAAAGTATAATTACATTTTATAATATTTACAATTTATATTAATAACAATATTATTGACTCTTGAGTGGCATTTTGCATTAATTATATATTTTTAAGAATTATGGACATATGTGCAGTCCCTGGCAGCAACAAAAGTCCTTGTTTTGTATAGTCTTTGGAGGAGCTGCGGTTACTATTTTAAAACCTTACTGTTTTTTAGCCCTCTTCTGACAGACCTCTGCTGATAGAGCAGATGAGACTGGTTCATCTCTGACTACAGCACTGCTCTAAAACCAAGCTCTGCTACCTATCTGAAATCATTTTCCACCATGGCATTGAAGGGACAGTCCTTCCAATGCTCCCTTGCAGACCATTTAGTGAGCTGGAAATCCTGAAAGTAGACACCAGCTCAAAGGTGACAAGTGAAACTGATCGTCAATGAAGATGAGCTAAAAAGAGATTTCTCTGCTGTCTAAGGCAAATGGAAATGCCTGATTTTACCCATTAGGAATCTAGATGTTTGAACTTAGACTATTAAATGAATTGATAGATCAGGTTTTGGGCCAAGGGGACCAAAGGTGGACCTTTTTTCTCATGAGGAGCATGGTAAGTCAGATTCTCAAAAAAGACAAAGCAAGCCGCAAACCAGTCAGTTACCTTCATCAGTGGCAGGCATCTGCTGGGAGGATTGGAGTAAAGTACAAGGAGTCTCAGGATGTGGGGACAATGCCACAATTTGGGGGCAAGTCAGTGGAGACTTGTGAGGAGAGTGTTCCAGAAGCCCCGGTCGCTCTTTCCTTGAGGTCAAAGAGGAGTCACTACTCCTTTCAGCCAAGTCACAGTCTAAGCAGCTGCCCACAGAGTCCCCATTCTCCTTTGGCAATGATGTCTTCACCACAGAGCTGCCAAACGACAGCGGTGAACTGCCTAAGAGAGTGACAGTATCCGCTGCTCTTGGAACCAGCGGTGACAAATCTTGCTTTTGTTGTGCACACTGGGGATTAATCCAAGCAGCTTTGGGCCTCGTAAGCCTGACCTCTGATTGGTGAGAGCTGTGGTTGATACTGGGCAAGGCTTCAACATCTCCAGAGTCATCACTGACTCCTTCCCAGAGGCCCATGGGAGAATCTTGCCGGCCCATAGAATGTGAGACCATCTTTCCAGGCTCAGGCTGTGTGACTTTCCTCGTCTTACTGAGTTAGGACCTTGAACTCACCACAGAGTCATCAGGAGAGTTTATCTGCAATGAGTAAAAATTAATCAAGATAAATAGGGGCTATTTTTGAACTACAAATTCTTCTGAGATGGCAAAAAAATTATAAATTCATGATTTGCCCTGTACCACACAATGTATTTCACTTGAATTTTACAAACCAAAATAATAAATAAGTATATCTAAAGCTAGTGACAAACCTAAAATTTGGATGTTGGGTTAAGAAAGGGTTTTCAAAACATAAAATTGTATGAAGTTTAAACAAGGATAAAAATGTCTGTGGATACAACTAATAAAACAGATAAAAATGCAAATATTCATGCATTATTCTAGCAAAATTAAGTGTCAACCACAAAAAGGAAATATCATCCAGAAGTACAGAACCATTTTCATATTTTCTTATCTTAATGTTTGTAGCTCAACAAAGTCAGTAGGTGAAACTGAGAACAAAGCACTAAAACTTTGCTTCCTATAATTTAGATTACCTGATATTTACTTTTCAGTAATGATGCCAATTTATGATTAGCTGTAATAGCTTAAGAACACAATGAATTTGGAATCGATCTTAAAATGGTCCACTCACTCCTAAGCTTAAATTTGTTTCATTAGATGAAGATTAAAAAATCTGAACAATTAAGAAGCACTTTCATTGCAGCTCCAGCAAATGATTTATTCTTGTTCACACTGTGTGACTCCCGCCATGAAGTACAAAGCAACCTTCAACCAAGGAAGTAAGTCCCACAGAGATTGCTTAGAAACAGCCAGTATGCATAAGCAAGCTGACTCTAAATGTTCGGTGGGGTGCATACATACACAGGAGCAAACTGAGTCTCCCGGAGGCTTTAAATGGCATTCAAAGGAAGTAAATGGCTTCCTGGTACAAATTTCTAAACGAACTTCCTCCCAAACTCCAGGCTGGCAAATTCCACCCCCAACTTGGCACCTGTCCAGAACGCATCACAGTCAGACACATTCAAAACATATACCAATTTAACCCCAAACCAACTTCTCTTTGCTTTTCTCCATCTAAGAAAATATTTGCCAGTTACTGAAGCCCCAAATCTAGTAATCATTTCTTATCTTATCTTTCCCTTGCTTTCTATTTACCACCATAGCAAGCTTATCGTTTTATGTATAGCTACCATCACAGTCAGAATCACACTTTACTCCCATCTTCCTAATGGGCCTATTTTGCAAATAGATTTCCCCCACTATCTAAAAGTTAAACATTCCTATTTGGTATGATATTGGTCAGGAAATGCTAGAAAATACTTTGCTATAAATTAATGTTAATAGCATTCTCAGATTAAAATAAAAAAAGCAAAGAAAACACTAACAAATATCAAATAGCAAAGTTCTGTTTTTGGATAACAGAGGACACTTGTATTTGTAATCTAAAGATACTTATGAGTTCTTTTATAAATCTAAATCAAATGTCATTCCCCTAGTCAACAGCTTCTCATCAAATCTAGAATACAATTTAAAATCCTTACCTTTTCCTTAAGGCAGAAGAGGATCCAGTCCTGCAGATTTCTCTCACTTATCATTGTCCACCCTCCATAAATCCCAACAAAACAGAGAGTTCCCAAGTATTGGCCACCTTGTTGCCTGCATGGTTTATGAATTACTTCCTCAAAAAAGTCTTCCTTAATTGCCTTTGTTTTAAGAGTTCCATAGTTACTTCCTATCTCCTCATCTTGCTTAATTGTCACCATAGTAGTTCTTACTTCCTGGTATGTTTTAAAGTTCTTGTCTTCCCCTTTCCCCACCTCTCACCTTTCCTACAAGGTCCAGGTTAGCAACAATCCTGTCTGCTCTCTGCCAGGTCACATCCTCCATGTGGGGAGTTCAGTAAAAATTATGGGTTGAATGAACAAGTCCAACAAAGTGAAAAGAAAGTCAAAAGCTAGAAGATAGATTTCTGTGAGGGCACAACAGCTTTATTATTCAAGCAGGAATAGAAATTAATCCACTCCCTAAAGATACAGAAACTTTCTCACCCAATGTTTAGAAATAGGCCAAACAAAGATACATATAAAAGTTTTATTTAAAACCCTTTCTTGATTTGAGGGCCTTTCATTTTAGGATATAACTTTTGTTATTTAGATTCAGGTGAAATATATATGTAGAAAGGTATAAATATTTAGAGGTATGCCAACCTGAAATCACTGCACAAGATAGATATCACTCACTCACACATAGTCACATAAACTGTACAAGCTCCAAATATACAATTCACAAAATATCATAAAAATGGTGATAACAATAGATCTCACAATATTAGTGTTCTTTCTCCTTATCTCTGTCTCATCTTATGTTCCAATTTCCCTTTGTCATGCATATTCTCCCTACAATAATTTAGGGATTTATAATCACAAAATGAAAATTTATAATCACAAAATGAAAATTTATAATCACAAAATGAAAATTTAACAGTTTTAGTAAAATATAAAATACATAGAAGCAATGTCAAAAAGCAATGTGAACTGAATTCAGTACCAAGAAAACTATTCCATTCTCACAAATAACACTGCCAGTCACTTTATTCCTTCAGACCTATTTCTATGAATGGATAGATAAGAAAATTTTTTCTTTCCTTTCCTACATGCACATATGAGATCATTCATGTTCTATGACCTCATAGAAATAGTCTATAACCTTATCTTCTTTTTCTCTTATGTCATTTCTCTTATGTCAATATGTCTTGAGAGTGTACATCATTCTTAATTATCTTAACATTTTCTATCGTATAACTATGTAGCAATTTACTTAGCCAGATTCCTATTGATGAAATTTTTTTCGATTTACACTATTATAAAATATACACTTTATTCGTGTTGACTTTATTGCAGTTTTTACTAGACATTTTCTTTTATTAGTTCCAATTTCATCTCATGATAACCTCGTGATATCCAAGGAATGAAGCTATGCTTTACTCATATTTTTTTATATGTGGAAGGTGATTATACTTGTGAGATCATAGAAAAATACACAGCCTCAAATAAGTAGCAAGCAATAATAGGTCCCAGCTTTTTTTAATCTAGAAAGGTAAAAGTCCATAGTTGAAAGACAATAGCTTTTGAACCTATTTACAAGCCTCCCAGATATGACATTGACTAACTGGATTGAGTAAAAGACAGACTTCCTTATAAAAAGTCATTTTCAGAAGCAGGTGCTTGGTTCACTTCCTTTTACTAAAGTGGTCTTGAGTCACACAAATAAGTGGCAGGTGTTGACTCTGACAATGAGAACATTGCTAAAATGGGGACATTTTAGAACTGGAATAGATACACAGAGGTTCAAAGTCATATCCAAGTTCACAGCCACAGAGAGGCAAAGACAAGCCAGGTTGGATACCTTCTAGTAAGAGTTTCTCTGCAAATCAAACTGACAAAGAGGAGAGAGCAATGATTGGAAACAAAGGATAGACCTTAGAGGTAGGAGGTCAACATTCACATTTCTTGATCTTTAGGACAATAAGTAATCCACAAGATACCATCATATGGTTGCTGGGTATGTTACTTATTGTCACATGGTTTATAATCTTTCAATCAATAGCCAAGTATTTATTGAGAATTTACCACATAACTTACACAGTTTTTTGTTTTGGTACCGCTGAGTTAACAGTGGTAACTAAAATACCTTTGAGCTCTGTCATAGCTCACATTCTAGTGGAAACTGAATAAACACAAAACCTCAAGCATTTCTGGAACAGATAGACAGAAGTAATGCAGCCTCAGAAAATGTTCAGCATCTTCTCAAAGTTCTTTGTGTTATTAGAAATGAGGCCCTTGAATCAGCATTGAATCAGCAATGCTTCCATATGAAGATAAAAGGAACTTCTAAAAATATCTTCTAGGAAGAAAAATGTAGTTGCAGAGCTTACCATCATTTTTACTGGTATCCTCTAGAGGGTAAGCAAAGGTTAGAGTACTAGTTAACACACACACAGCAGCAAAGGTCAGACAAACGTCAGTGTCATGCAGCCATGGCAGGCCAGGTAGATTCACTGTCAATTCAGGCAAACAGAAGAAGAGTCTTAGAGCCTTTGTATTATCCAACATATCATTATTCTGAGACAGGGTACAACACACATACAGGTAGGCAGGCAGAGAGAGAGAGAGACTCTCACTCTGACAGAGGCTGGACAGCAACAACTCACCTCCTAACCCCCTTTACACTGTACAGTGCCCTAGTCACACAGCTGATGCATGTTGCAAATGTAAGATCCCTCTGTTTTTTGCTAATATCTTTTACACATTTCCTTAATGTCAGGTGCCAAGATTTCTATCCCCTAAATTATCCTGTTGGGGCCATGCTTTTCAATACTAGATCTCCTGGAAAATGACTATACCACTGTGGTCACTATACAGTCTGTATGGACTGCAAAGATACAACTGAAAGAAAACAATGACTGGGTTTAGTATAAGCCACCAGGGCCACAATAATGACCTCACAAAAGTCTTTCAGACCATAAGCAACCATAACTTTGGTGGCAGATGATCAGCATAAGTTCTTACACCCTAATGATCTTAAAGAACTCCAGCAGCAAGCACACCAGACATAGGATTTTTCTCTTTCCCAGCAATAACTGCTAACTAAATATACAACAGGATTCTCAGAGTAAAGACTCATCTTAAGTACTCATCCTTACTTTGTTTAACCACAGTGACTAACAACCACTAGAATGTTAATCTGTGAAAGTGGTATTTTCAAAAGTTATTTTGAACAGTATCTGTTCTGTCTCCAGAACATAGAAGAGGGGAACATAATAGTTGCTCAGTAAATATATTTGAGTGTATGAATAGATGGACAAATGAATGTAAAAGCATTGTTACACTGATTATTTCTGTTGCCCAAGGAAGGAAGTCAAGAACACATTCAAACTTTAGAAGAAATTGGAGATCACAACATAAACTGTTTGCCAATCATTTCTTTAGAATAAAGGGTTTAGAAAATACAAATCACAAATAAAAGCTGAAGGTGAAAGTTAATCCATTTCTTTCAGGTTTATGGTATCATACTGAGCACCCCCAGTATCATACTGAGCATGCCCAGTAGTGAACAAATGTAAGCAAGTAGAGTGTGACTCAATCTTTAACCAGAGTACATGAGCTGTTTGGTAAACATAGTTCCTTAGAACCTCTTTCCACCTTTCTCTGTCTACTTCCCTTCATGCTCTGACTTTCAACAAAGATCCGCAAGGATATGGCAGAGTATAAAGCTATCGTTAGCAAAGAGTAACCATTCAGATGCCCAACTAGTAGCACTCCATGGCTTCTACCATGGGGGCCACAAATCAGAGTAAACCACAGTTTTCATGCAGCTGCACCTTCACTGCAGCAGATGCTGAACACAGTGTTCTTGTGCTAGAAGCGCCAGGAAGGAAGCAGAGCCTTATTGCATGGTGGCTGGTGATGTCACAAGGACTCCTCTCTACCCAACTTAGCCTTTGGCAATGACCCTTCATCTGGAAGACTTACTGTAAGAGAAAGGAGAAAAGGGCAAGGGAGTGAGAAGGTAAAAAACCCAGTGAAACCAATGGCAGTCCCGTAACTTAAGAAAACTGCAGGGTTGCTGAAGACACACCAATGACTAACTTCCCATGGTCACTGCATATGTCACACTTACCACTTTCGTTTTGCACAATGATGACTTTAAATGTTCCTGTTGTTATTATACAGATTTGGGGACTGAAATGGAAGTTTAGGGAACTTACCCATAATCTCATAATTAGCAGTTAGCAGAAGTAGAATAAAAACAAAAGTCTGTCACCAGGCCCAGAGTTTTTCACTGGCATTCATATGTTCCATGCAGGCTGAAATTAGCAAGATATTTTCTGTTTTATTAGAATTCATGTATATAGTTCCCTTCAGATTTGTCATAAAATATAGTTATACTTGATTCATTATATAATTATAAATCACACATGAAAATGGCAAGCTGTTCTTGCCTTTCAATGAATCATATTAAGCTAAAGATACATGCCCCTTGGAGACCACTGTTCAAATAATGTTCTATTTAAAACCTTGCACATAGAAAACATTAACAAACAAAAAAAGACTTATAAATAAATATAACTAGATAACTAAGACAGGGAAAATATTAATACTAAAAGTAAAATCAGGTACCTGCACTTGAAAGATGGCTACTCTCCCATATTTGGACATAATAAATCAGGGTTCATATTAGAAAATAGTCTGCAAGCCCTCAAATGGTTAGACACATTTAGCAATTCCACTTCTGGGTAGACACCCAAGAGAAATGAAAGCATGTGTTCACACAGACATATACCAAATTGTTAATGGCAGTTTTATCCATATCATCCCAAAAAGAGAAATATCCCAAATAACTAACAAACCACAATGGGTAAACACAGAGAACTACCAACATGCAATGTACCATTATCCAATCATAATGAAGTGAAGCACTACTAGTACAAGTAACTGAGCCCTGGAAGCACATTAAGTGAAAGAAACCAATCACAAAAGTTATTTCATAGTTAAATGTATATGTTTATTAAATTTCCAGAATAAACAAATTCACTGAGACAGAGGGTAGGCTAGAGATTGAATAGTGGGGGTTAGGGGAGGTTGGGGACATAGGCTACTAGCAAAAGGGTTCATGGTATCTAGCTGAGGTGATGAAAGCATTCTATATCAACTGTGGTAATGATAGCACATATCTGTGTATATACTAAAATTAATAACTGAACACTAATTGGTGAATTGTTTGCTATCTGAATTCTATCTCAATCTCAATTATGCTGTCAAAAAAAGAAAAATACACTGGGACTATATACCCATTTCCCTTCAAAAAGGTTGAGGAGGGCTAGAGAGACCTAATTATTCTATGGGCTATACAGTATCAAAGGAGCACATGCAGGCTGTGAACACAGACACTGAAAGTAAAGAAGGGAGAAAGCGCACAAGAGAATTTGAATAGATATACCTAAAATGGGTGTGGAGTGAAGCAGCAGAAATGAAATTGCTCTAACAGAGCTTTCTACAAATATGAAAAGTCAAGGACTTGTAAAGACAACATCGGCAGCATACATGGCTAGCCGTACTTGGCCATCAGTAGCCAGACCCCACCCTGGGACTCTGGGTTTCAGAAGTTCTCTTTAAATCATCCATGCATGTGAAGTTCCATGGAACTAGCCTATAGATAGGAAACTAAGTCAAAGAGGTTAGGTATTGTGACTATGTTTTATTAAGTACCTGTCCTTTGGAAGTACATGCAGAAGTGTCTAGAAGTAACTAAGTTTCTTGAATTTGCTTTAAAAGAGTATAGTGCAAGTGCCAGTGGGTGATATGGGAGAAACACAACTGGCTGTGCTGTGAATTATTAAAGGTGGGAGAAGGGTACATGCACTAGATCCTCTACTGTTAAGTTTGAAATTCTCTGTAAGAAAATTTCTCAAGTTAAAAAAAAAAATCAAAATTTACTCTCTCTGGCTTTCTTTACTTTCTCTGTGCTTCTATACATTTTTAAACTCTCTCCACCCTACCTTTTCCTTCTTTGTTGAAATGCTACTTTACACTGAGACATCCCCCTCAACCTTTTAAAAATAGCATCTATATAGGTATACACTATCTCCACACTATATCCATTTGTTCCCAATTTTTCCATAATACTCATTTTCTGATATTTTACTCATCATCATAAATTCACAATTAGTAATTATTTGTATTTACTTATGCATACATGGCACTGTTCTAAGTTTTGTGTATACACACACATACATTTAATCCTATATAATCTAGTAGAGAGATGTAACAACACTATCTACATCTGAAAAGGAAGAAAAACTAATTACAGCTAGTAAGTTTTACATCAAAGCAACCTTGCTCCCAAATCACACAACAGTACAGTAATGAAGTGAAGACCTTTAAATTTTATAAAGACATTTCTCCAGAATGTCAAAATTCATTCAACATGGAGCAGTTGCTGTGAACTGGAAATCTTTGCGACATTGATAGACGTGGCTCCCTCGGCCCAAATCGCCACAAAGACCAAGAGTCTAAACTAAGAATGAGCAAACAGCTAGATTTTATATAATTTATAGGATGACGAAATCATGTTTTTAAGACCACACACACATACACACACACACACACACACACACACACACAGGTTGAAATCTCACCAGCACTGAAAGTAGCCAGTAAAAGGGGCCATTCCCAACATTGTCTTTTAAGAATAATTTCCAAGTTAAAAAAGAATAAGAAAGCATCCTAATATATTCCCAGCATTCAGTCTTTACAAATCTATTCATTTGTGATTTTTACATGCATTTTTTAATTTTTTAAAAATATATCACCAATAAAAGAAAGGTGGGGTAGTGAAAATACATTCATGTGTAATGTATATATATATTGTCAAGATGGAGTTGTAAGGTATTAAATGATCCCTGTGATCAGTTTTGCCTATTATGATGAAATTTCTAGGTGAAAACTAACAAAAACAAGTACACAATTTCAAGGATAAGGAATCAAAGGTATATTTGTTCTTTAAAACAAGAAATAAAAAGATATATTAGTTTGGCGACTTATATGAATTCATATATATTACGCTCATTTCTGACTTCTTTTAATTGTCATTTAATAATACCAATAAACTCTAATAAGGAAATGTTATAAATCTACAAGTTATATTCCTTTCTAAAAAAATCAACTGACCACAAATATCACAAATACTATTTCTGACCCCTCAATTTATGCCATTTATCTATTTCTGTTCTTTGTACATCACATTACCTTTTTACTGAGGTAACATTGGTTAACAATGTTGTCCATTAATCGCAGGTATAAATTCACACCTCTTCAGCTGTACATTACCATTACCACAGCCCACAGTACCCACCACCAAATCCTCCTACTTCATGTAGTTTATTAGACGGCCACCTCCTCTTGTTCCCTTCCCTACTCTGTCCTGTTTACTTCAATTCTACAGTCATATTTCTTGGGTTTAATTGGTTCAGTTTTGTCTATTCTTGTTTCTCTACGTTCCACATATACAAGAAATCATTCAGTGTCTGTCGTTCTTCTGATTATTGCTCTTAGCAGTTCCATCCATGTTAACATAAATGGCAAGGTTACATCTATTTTTATCAAAGCATAGTATTCCATTTATCTGCTGTTGGGCACATAGGTTGTGTCTATAATCTGGTTATTGTAAATATTGCTGCAATAAACATAGGAGAGTGTATATCCCTCCATGTTACTGTTGTTGCATTCTTTGGATAGATATCTAGTAGTGAGATTGCTGGGTCATATTGTGGATCAATTTTAATATTTTGAGAACCAATCACACTGATTTCCACAAACTGGCTGGGCCAGTTTACATTCTCATCAACAGCATATGATTATCCTCCACATCCTCACCAACACTCACTATTTCTAGTTTTTTAATATGGGTCATTCTTCCTGGTGGTATGAAGTGGTTTTGCCATGTGGTTTAGACTTTCATTTCCCTAATAAGTGACAATACATATGCTTTTATGGATCTCTTGGCCTTTCATATGTCTATTTTGGAGAAGTGTCTATTTAGTTCTTCTGCCCATTTTTCATTTGAGGTGTTTCCTTTGGGTCAGTTGTATGTGTTCTTTGTAGATCTTGGACATAAGCCCCTTGTTGGAAGTATGATATGCAAGTATTTTCTCTGTTTCAGTGGGGTATCTTTTTCACTTTAATGATAGCTCCTTTGGCTATACAGAAGCTTTTTAGTTTGAAGTAGTCCCATCTGTTTATTTTTGCCTTTGAGTTTGTTGGGACAAATAAGAGAAGAGTATAAAGATAAAAAAAAAAAAAAACAAAAAAACTCCATCCTCCAATTTTATCACCTGAAATGAATAACAGTAAAGAGCTTCCTGGCCAGGGATGGTGGTGCATGCCTGTAATCCAACCACTGGGAGGCAAAAGGACAGGGGTCACTTGACTTCTCAGGTTCAAGACTACTCTGGACAACATAGTAAGACCTGTTCTCAAAAAAGCAGCCAGGCATGGTTGCAGTCGCCTGTGGTCCCAGCTACCTGGGAGACTAAAGCTGGGGATCACCTGAGTCCGCGGGTTCGGAGGAAAAAAAAAGGCTTCCTAGCTAAGAGTGCTTTCTAGTTGTTACTAGTCAAAAAACGTTTGAAGTCTAGTTTATATTTCTCTCTTCTACTAAAAAAAAAAAAAAAAAAAGTTGGGGATCCAAGACAGAACTAAAATATTTCTTTAAAAGTCAATATTTAAACATAATAGTTGGATATGTCATGGAGAATATGTAGTTTATTTCAGTTTCTACTCATTTACCATTTTCTTGCCTAATGGTACAGTTGACAAAAACACTTCAATGAAATTTTATTTTACTTGCTGAATATTTCATTTTAATAGTTCACACATTGTGTTCTATTAAGAACTAAAGCCTTCATGATGTGGGATCATTATCATTACTTTATAGCTGAGAAAACCAGGTGGACGTAAAGGAAGTGAAACCAACACTGTGCGCCGGATAACGCTGTATGCCAGACAACGCACTGGCAGATGTTAAGGAACACACACACAAGTTCTATTTAAATAGTTTTGACACCAATCTAAGAGAAGTTATTTACTTATCTACTATGTTACCTTAGGCAAGGTACTTAACCTCTCTTTAGTTTCATTTAAACCTCTACTTTAGTTTCATTCAAGATTGTTGTGGTTGCTGAATGAATAGTCACATACATGTTTTGGTACAGTGCATAATATTTTATAAAAGTTAGATTATCATTTTCACTAATATTTTATGAACATTTACCACCCAGTGTCCTCAAGGAACTTTAATTTTATTTCACAACCTCTTAACTGAGTCATCCTTCAACTCCTCTTAATTAAAAAGTAATATCCCTGTAGATCTTATTTGTATGATGAAGAGGTACAATGTGATGAACAGGCACTAGAAATGCTCACATTCATTATCTCAAGAAGCTTAAGCATGTTTTTCTAGAGAGGGCTGCCTCCATTTTAACAGTGATACAACCTTCCATGTGACTTTCTCTAAATAAATATATATATCTTATTCTAAATTTAGTAACAAGGGAAAATATTCTAATTTGCCCTTGCTATTATTTGTGTGCCTCCTGATGAATAGAGAAAGTACGTTCACAAGCAGGAAACTTTCTTTAGCTCTTAGCTTCCTCTGAAACCATTCAAATGAAAATGTTTAACTTGGCTCTGGCAGAATTTTTTCCTGTACTTGAAAAGAAAAACTCCAGCTTCAGAAACCAAAAATGTTTTTACAGTTAAATGGTCTCATGGAGGGGAGTGTAGGCCTTGCCTTCTATGGCCCAAGTCGGGCTGGGAGTAGGGGCTGAGGCCCCCTCTAAAGATCTGGCCCTTTGGGGTTCCCAAGCAAGGGACAGGGTAAGTCCCACACTACAGGAATCTCAATATCTCAGGGTCTAAGGGTCTTAGGGCTGGAGGCCTTAGCCTCCACCCTTTCAGTGTCCAGGAGTGAGGGCGGGGCATACCCAGAGGTCCTGAATTGGGAGAAGGGATTAGTAGGCTCTGCCTTCCAAGTCCAACCCTGTGAGTCTATTCTGGCTGGAGGTGGGAGTGGAGGTCCTTTCAGATGCCAACAGGATCTCAGGGTCTCAGGTCCTCAGGTTCAGGGATCTCCAACTGGGGAAGCTGGCCTCTGCCTCTGCGTGGACAGGGGGTGGAGGCTGGGCACCTCTGCCAGGTATGGGCTTGTGGGGGGGGGGGTCTTTGGTTTACTCCAGCCTCAATCAGAACTACACTAGGAGTGAAAAGTCCAGTCTCTCCAGCTGCAGATATAATAGAGGGGAAATGAAATAATAATGGCCCTGGATATACTTACCATCTGTGTAGGAGAAGAAGCAGGTCGCAAACCACTGAGATAAGAAGGTGAGACCAGCGATTGAGATGATCTGTCACAGATTTCTACCTGCATCATCTCTGGGGCTAGGGAACCAAACTCCTAGTTCACAGTTATGTACAATGTGTATTTACCAATTAGTAAAGGAAGAAAGTCACAGAGATGTGGCAGTGGCCCCATGACAGAACTGCTAATACAACAGAGGAGAAGAGCTGGACCAACCACCTGGGGAAGTCTGTCCCCATCAGGGAATGCTTCTACCACCAGTGAGTGGGATTGGATTCCCAAACCAAGGTATCAGAACTGTACAGCAGAGAACCAGCAACACATGACAGGCACCAGAAAGGATCCTGGAGAAGGGCACCACATATTTGCCCTACAACAAGTTCTTGTTACGCTCAGCCTAACTATCTGCCTCAGTTACTCCTGGAGATCCGAGCAGTCTCATCAGTTACTATCCAGGAGTACAAGTCTGCATCCAGGAAAAAAGGACATAGTTCCAGAAAAAGGAAAGAGAGTGGATCAAACATGGACCAACAGCTTCCAGTGAGAGGAGCTGGAGTAACCAGAGGGGGTAAGAGGGGAAGGTGGTTAGGGTGGGGGAATAAAGGGTACAATACAGAAGGGAGGGCTAAACATAAGGGGAATGACAACCATACAAACATGACCAATATTGTATGAAAATAACAAAAATAAAAAAATAAATGGTCTCATGAAGAATATATTTAGTCAGAGTAATGTCCCCCAAGGCCATCGCTCATCATACAAACCTGAAAGAAGTTTATAGAAAAGACAAACTCCTGCCTCTGATGTCACACTGTGACTAGCAGTTTCTTGTGGGAGTGTGTGAAAAGGAGTTGCAACAGGAGATTGAGAAATAATCCGTGAATAGACTGTGGAGTCAGCATTCTATTGAATTCTGCAGCTAACTCTATGCTCCAAACAAGGTTCTACTGGTTTCCAGGCAGAAGGGATGGGCACACTGTGAAGAACCTTAATTTATGGAGTCATTATTGCATGCTCTTAAACAGAGACAACAGGCCCAAACTCACCCAAAAGAAGCTTAATTTGGCTAAAGGTTCAGCCTCTTCCAGAAACAGAAGCTTAAGACCGTCAACCAAGAATCATCCAGTAAGTGCTAGTGAGTGAGGTCATCTAACTGACAGGTCTTCACAACTCACTCAGAAGTGATTGCCACAACCGTTTTTCTGTCAGTTTAACTCCACATTTCCACTCTCATCTACCTATAAAAATTTTGCATTTTGTACTGTTTCTCCAAGTTCCTTGTAGTCTGCTGGATTAGATGCTGCCTATTTGTGAATCGTTGAGTCAAGTCAAATGGTCTTGAAAGTTGACACAGTTGAATTTTGTGTATTAAGGATATTTTTCCACACCTCTCTCTCTCTCTGATTATCTTCCTGACCAAGCAATGAGGCAAGGTGGGAATTAGCTTCCCACTTCTAAAGCAACCAAACTGAGGCTCAAAGAGGTTTCATAGGCAGCCAAGGTATCACCGCCATTGGGTCTAAGAAGGTCTAGGAAACCCAGTGCTGACTCAGTCCTACCAGCTTTCCTGCTACACCTTTAATCAAAACCCATTCAAATTTCAAAATTGTAATAACATAGTAAGGGCAGCTCTTGCATATTTTCTTTCCTTTGAGATATAATTTCCAGTTAGGGTTAAATAACCCCTCCTTTGAAGATTCTCTACATTCTCCAAGCTGACAACATCTATTTTGCAAGGGGTGGGTAACAAAACCCACTGCACTCTCCAGGTCAGGCTAGTGGGGGTCAGCGGGGGACCAGGTGTAGGAAATGCAGCTTTCTGCTGACTTTGGGCAATTTCAGCAACTGAACTTCACCTAGGGCCTCCTCTCTAACAATACCCCAGGCTTTCACGTTCAGTTCAGTGAGCTAGCAGAACAGCTTTGGTGGGTTGCCACCAGATACCAGTAGGCTTGGGTTCGTTGTGGACCGTGTCCTCCACGGGCCCTAAGAACTCTACATGGGCACCATCGGGAGAACCAAGAAAAGCTGGAGATTCCGAACACAGCGCCTGGGGCCACAGCGGGTTCAGGCTTTGTGCCCACGGGATCATTCCCGGCTTCTTCTCCCACCCCTAACCCCTGCCCTCCCTGCCCCCCCACCCAGC
>PVHY01004795.1:75816-90090 GCA_004024945.1 Uropsilus gracilis | reverse complement strand
TTGATTTGGTAAGGTAGCTGGATACAAAATCAACACACACAAATCAATAGCATTCATATATGCAAAGAATCAATCAGAAGAAGAAGATATTAGAAAAATCACCTCATTTACCATTACACCATGAAAATCAAACACTTGGGAATTAACCTAACAAAAGACGCAAAAGGCCTATACAAAGAAAACTATAAAACATTCTTGAAAGAAATAGAAGATGATGTAAAAAAATGGAAATACATTCGCTGTTCATGGATCGGAAAAATCAACATTATCAAAATGGACATACTACCAAAGGCCATTTACAGATTCAATGCAATTCCAATAAAGATCCCAATGACATATTTTAAAGAGATAGAACAAAATTTACTGAAATTCATATGGAACAACAAAAGACCCGAATAGCCAAAACCCTTTTGACAAACAGAAGAGAGAATGGAGGTATTACTATTCCAGACCTCAAACTGTACTACAAAGGCATAATACCTAAAACAGCATGATACTGGTACAAAAACAGACAAATAGTCCAATGGATCAGAATTGAATACTCAGAAATAAAATCACACATATATGGTCATTAATCTTTGACAAAAGGGCAAAAAACATACCCCGGAACAAGGATAGCCTCTTCAGTAAATGGTGCTGGGAAAACTGGATCAAAACTTGTAAATAAATGGACCAGGACAACACCCTCACACCCTGTACAAAAATTAACTCAAAATGGATAAAGGAACTGGAAGTGAGACCTGCAACCATAAAATACATAGAAGAAAACCTGGGCAAAACCCTTCATGAATTTCACCTCAGAAATCCATTTGGGGAAACAACTATGACTGGAAAAAAAATGAAGGAAAACATAAACAGCTGGGACTATATAAAACTAAAAAGTTTCTGTTCAGCAAAAGAGACGATAAACAAAAAAAAAGAAACCCAACCGACTGGGAGAAAATTTTTGCCCTCCAGACAAGTGACAAGGGTCTGATAACAAATATCCACAAAGAGCTCCTATAGTTCAACAAAAACAAAGCAAAAAACTCACTCAAAAAATGGGGGGAAGAACTAAAAAGACACTTAACCAAAGAGGAGATACAGATGGCTAATAGGTATAGGAAAAAATGCTCCCCATCACTAATAATCAGGGAAATGCAAATTAAAACCACACTGAGATGCCATCTTAACACCAGTAAGAATGGCCCATATAAATAAAATAGACAACAACAAATGTTGGCATGGATGTGAAGAAAAAGGCACTCTCTTACACTGCTGGTGGGAGTGCAAACTGGTCCAGCCACTATGGAAGACTGTGTGGAGGACCCTCACACAATTGAAAGTGGACTTACCATTCGACCCAGCAATCCCACTACTAGGAATCTACCTAGAGGACATGAAAACATTAATTCAAAAGGACACATGTACACACATGTTCATTGCAGCCCTGTTCACAATTGCCAAGAATTGGAAACAAACCAAATGCCCCAAAATGGATGATTGGTTAAAAAAATGTGGTACATATACACGATGGAATACTACACATCCATCAAGGAGGGCAAACACATGTCATTTGCAGCAACCTGGATGAACTAGAAAGACTCTTATTAGCAGAAATAAGTCAAAAAGAAAAAGAGAAGTACAGGATGGTCTCACTTATATGATGGTTATAGGGAAAAACAAGCAAATAAGAAAAAATGAAAACAACCAATGGTACTGAACCATAGAGTGAAAAAGGAAGAGGGGGATTAAGGTGGGGGAGGTGAAGAGCACAACAGATCAGGATAGTTAACAAATGTTAGTGAAGTGGGAAAGCCCCAGGATCCACAATAATGTACTAATGTAACATAAATTTAAATATACATATATATGCAAAAACAAAACAAAACACACATTTACCAGATATTGGAAGAGAACAATGGGCCAAACAACCAACAACTGAACATCAACTTAACCAACCAACAAATCACAGAAAAATGGGAGATGGAATGACTGGAGGGGGGATATGGAGGGAAGAGGAAGAATCAATTAATGCACAATTGTGACAAATCAATAAAATGAATTTAAGCAAAATTCTCATCTTTATTTAAAACTTTATGATATTTTTATAATTTGCTCATATCATTTATATGAGATTCTAAAACTGTACAAGTGTCAAAGAGACATAAAATCAGAGGATAATTGCCACTTTTCATGGAAAATAAAAAAGAAAGTGCAATTCCAAATTTATTAAAGTTTTCAAAATTGTATTATTAAGATAAACATTTCTTGTTGTGATTTTGGATAAAGGCAACATTCACAGTAAATTAGGTGATAGAATTTAACATTTCAAAAGGATGCAGGTAGAGAATAAGTAGTTTTGTACTCCCTCAGTCATTCACAAAAATTTTCTCACAAACTAATGCCTTGTTTATCAGGTAGGATTCTAGATTGATAATTGTTCCACCATGAACTAGCTGGGAGTGCTAGTAATTTAATTTCTCTAAACCTTAGATTCATTGTCCGTAGATAGAAAGATAGTAGTATTAACTTTATTGGGTTGTGTCACATAATTGGTTGTTCAAATATGGTTGTCCGCATTGTTTCATAACTGCTATTAAAAAATATGGTAGTCACGAGAATCCCACTTAATATTGTGAATTTTAAAATATTTTTCCAGGACAACCAGAAGTCGAACTGTTACTTTGTCTTCATTGTTGAGTTTAACTTTGTGCCCTTTCTTTCATTACCATATATATTTCTCCATTGTCATTGGAAATTAATAACTTGAATGCATTTTTATGCCAAGGAAATGGGATTTATTGTATACTTGATCTGATGTCAGATATGGCTATTTCATATACATTGTTGATAGGTTTTTGTTAAATCATAGCTAAACCTAAAATTAGTTGTATATTTTCATTTCAGTAGGAAGCCAAAAATGCTTATTTGCTTATTACATTTAAGTAATAAATAAGTTTGAGTAAGTATACAATATACACAAATGCCTCTACTTCATGTTATATTGGGTACAGAGCAGAACAGTTTGTAATTCTGGAAGGACAAATGGAAGGATTTAATTACTAATTGGAGTAAATTGCCATTTTAAGACCATTTTAAAAAGCAAAATTTTCTAATCATAATCCAATTGAGCATGTGTTTTTTTGATTCACCATACTATTTCATGGTCAAAGTGCTGATAGTATTTAAATATTTAATTTCATAAATGGATCTGACTTATTTCGATATTTTTGATGCCATTTATATGAAACTACAAAGAGCTAGTTTATTAAATATCATTCCTCAAATGCCTACAAATTCAGGTATTAATTAAATTTGAAGGTTGAGTATAATCTTTTTCTTCCTTTCCCTTGAGTTCCTTTCTCTGTGACACAAAATAGCAACACCCATAATTTTCTTATATGCTTAATAGCAATTTAGCCAACTTATTTGATACTAAGTCACCAGATCAGGCATGAAGTAGAAATAAGAAACAAAACAATAAAACAAACTATACAAAGTAAACTTTAATCAAATTTGAAAATGTGACCCATCACCCTAGGGTTAATTCTCCTTAGGCAAATATATGGATAGAGTAGATTATGTGAGTAATTTAGTAGTAACTGTCAATCTTACTATAGTTTGATTTGTCTTAGCCAATTGGATCCTGTAGATTTTTTTTCTCTATATAACATGACATGAAGGGTGATCCTTCATATGCCTTCTGCCCATAGACTTCCCTTTAATGTAGCCTTGATTTTGGAAGTGTGGAGGGTGGAAGAAATGGTTGGCAACAAAGACATTTAAAGTCAACATGTATTATATATGTATATATCCATATGCATATATAGATGTGTGCAAGCAATAAAAATAAAGTCTACACTTCCATATTCTCCTTGTTAAATATCATTGAAAAGAGAAAGTAACTAATTGCCCTTTTTTAAAATAATTATTCCAAAAAGACTGGAGGTGAAATGTGTGTTGGAAGTAACCAAGTAAATGATTAGTTGACTTTTTAAGATTAATGTATTTTAAGCATATTAAGCATTTCCTGGAGTCTGACAATCTGTTGGAGTCTTTCAGTCATAGACGAGTGTCTATTATTTGAGGGGTTTAAAACACTTTAAACATGGTTCCTCATAAGCCAGTGCATAAAACAGCTAGGACATGAATTAATCATTAGATGGCAGATGATTCAACATTAATAGCTGCGATTTTTTTAATGTAAAGATGGAGTAAAAATATATCTATAGAAGAGATTTCATGATATAACTGCAATTAATATAAACAAAAATATGTGGTGTCTACAAAATGTCTGATCTGCTTTCCTCATCCTGATACACTGACTTATCATAGAAGCACATGGCTAACATTATGAATATATTATACAATTCATTGAGATTTGGAAAACCACTCTAAAAGTGAAAAATTAGGTGAATTATGTACTCTTTATTTGGCTTATCTGTTTTATTTCAATCATAGATACTGAGCATTAGGTTTCATCATCCTAAAATAAAAATAAGTATATTTAACATCTCCCAGTAGAGAAAACATAAGCAAGACTGTGTTACCTACTGCTGTCTATCTTTACCACACTTTGGTTTAAGTCAACACAAGAATTAGTTGTAAACTGTCAATTTCAAAAAAGGTAATAAGTTTTTGTAGGAATTTTCTTATCATCGGTTAGATAATTTGAATTTCAAATTAATACCTAGTGAATATTTGGTAGGTCTATGCACATTTTTTTCTTTCAATTACATACACAAAAATATTTTTTAGTTTTTCATTTTCTCTTTTAGTCAACCACAAAATACTGCCTTATAGGAAATGTGTTGCAAAATATGCTTTAAAATACATTTTTTAAATTATGGTTTGATTTTCCTCTTATCAAGGAAAAGAGGACCACCTACAATTGTTGGATAAAACCATCTTGTCAGATTTTTTTGCTTTCCTCCTCCTTTATTTTTGTCCATAAAAATAGGAGTATTTTAAAAGTCAAATGTCTATAACATCTGAAGAAATATTTCTTGACATGCTTAGCAAATTGTAAGTTTTGTGAGCAGGAAGATGGTACTTCATAATTTCAACAAGTTTTTACATTATCACTTTTCATGCTTCAAAGTTTGGAAACCCATTAAAATAATAGAGAGAGTCTAGCATTTGTATAGGATCACCTGTACAGATAGATAGTAAATTCACTACTTAGTTAATTAATAAACATGGTTCTATAATTTGAGGAGAAAATGCTTTATTCTTAATTTCATTCCTAACTCCCCCTTTTTCTTTTCCCTTTTTCTTTCTATCATCAACCTCTCCAAGAAAACATGCATAAGTCTCTAAGGCCTACCTAAGACTATTTGGTTGATTCTTCCACCATTATATCTTTATATAATTTTGAAGACCATTCATGTTCAATGATTCAAGTTCATTTCACTTTCAAAAAACACTTCAGAGCTTAACAGTATGCTGGCACGTATGCCCTAAATATCGAAGCTGAAAAAATAAAGTGACTTTTGCCACAGAGAACTACAGCAGGAGTACCTGACTATGCTTTAATATATTGTTATTGATTCATTTGATTCATTCTCCTTTGAGTTAGTCAAAAATTGTCACACAAATTGTCAGTTTCAGATAATGGCATTAGTACTCTTCACAGTCTCCTGGTGAGAGAAAAAAAGGGCAACTTCAACACATCCTGTTTCAATGCAGAGATGAAAGTCCTGTAAGCATGCCCAAAGTGGTGCTTCTGGCATTGGTCAAGAAAGCTGAAAAGCAACGTGGAACAAACAAGGAAAACTTGAGGGGAAATATTCCCATAAATTCAAAATTAAGTTCTTTCTTCAATTTCCGTGAAGCACACACTCCCTGTGGTGAACATCTGGAAGACCATTAACTTTTGTTACTTAATTTTATTAAAAATATCTTAAGGTGAGAGAAGTTTCTACAATGGGAGGCTTGATTTTGCACCAAGGTTAATGATTGGCCATAGTGTTGTCCTTTGCACGGTCCTCACCGACCACAGGGCATACTGTCCTCACAGCCTTTACTAAGTTTTCCACCTATGTTTCAGTTCATTGTTATTTTGTAAAGATCATTAAACATGACAGTTATTTTTTTAATATAAAAATCAGCTTGTTTATGTCCTTTATCTACTAGAGGAAATTTGATCACAAGATTCTTCATACTTTATGGCTTCTTGCTTGCATTAATTTTTTTTTGTATTATGTTTTACAGAAGTTTGAACATCAAACTAGTTACATAGAATTCATTTTTTCAATGAACCATCAGAACAATATGAACTGCTGATTGCATCATTTTCTTTATTTGCACAGCTGCTATAACCTTCAATCTCAGTCATTTTCTACTGTGTCTTCCTTTTCTTTTTTCTTCTTCTTTTTCCTTCTTTGTTAGCTAACAGTCATGCTCTAAGCATATCTTATTCCACCACCAAAATTATCTTTGCATATTAACTTTTAAGTCATAATGCTGCATATGATTTAGGTTTTTCCCCAGGTAAATATTAAAGAAAATGAAAATCATTTTTTGTTCAGTGTAATGCAATATATAAATATATATATATATCTGTACCTCTAAAATATATTTATTTTATTCTATTTATCATATCTCCATTGTTTCTCTATGTAAATAACTTAATATAACATTTCAACCTAAGCAACTTAAACTAAAATCAAAATTTTAGTTTTGAAAAATAACACATATTTAATTTTTTGAGTGATTTTTAATAAATTTTATAAAAAATGGCACAAAAATAGTGGAACACTATGGGTGTGTTGGTAGAGGATATGATGTACTAACACACAAATGCAGAGTGATATCCTGCACCTCAGAATCATATACAGCATTGTAAAAAGCGCATAAAATAAAATACACAAAAATTATGTTTTAGATTACTATAAATACTTGTCTCTGAACACTCATATAATAATTACAAGCTTCTGCTCACTTAAAACAAAGCATAAAATCATTCTTTTAGTTTTGCAGTCTATTTTAACTATAGGCATGCAGTAAAATTTCAATATTGATTTCTGAAAAAAATTCCAATCTTTTTTCCAGCATGTATAATTTCTTTGATGATACTGTTTTTTGATTGGGAAAGATTAAATATAAATCGCTGAATCTTGAATCCTGTTATTGAATTTAGCATAACTACATTGTGACTCACACTTAAAAGAATGAATGCTGATCATTATATTTTTGCATGTGTTTTTTATTTGATTATATGTATTTTTCCCCTACATTGTCACATTCTCCCACCACCATTATCACCCATGATATGATCCTTTGTGCTCATCCAACAGTCTCAATTAAACTATATACCTGCATCTATTCCTCTTAATATATACACTATATACATTGTTCACTGATCAAAATTCTTTGTTCCTAAATACTGTTGTTCTCAATATAATTTGGTTATTACTTTTTTTTAGTATTTTTAACTGCATTAAAAGATTTTTAGACACACATACAAAGTAAGATACAAAATATTAATACAAGGCCAGGCATCGTGACTCATGCCTGTAAGCTTCACACTATGAAGCAGCCAGGGCTAGGAATCACAGTTCGAGTCCCGCCTGGGGCCCATAGCGAGACCTAGTTTCAAAAAAATAGCTGGGTGTGGTGGTGTGCACCTGTAATCCCAGCTACCTGGGAAACTGAGGCTGGGGATTGCTTGAGTCTGTGGTACCCTGGGCAATGAGAGCCTGAAGTTCCACGGGCAAAAATAGCAAGACCTAGTTTAATATATATATATATATATATATATATATATATATACTCACAATTTTACTGTGGGTTTGAGTCCAAAACTCCTTGAAAGAAATATAATGCCCATAAAGAATTTATTATTGCCATTATTTTTAGAAACTTTAGTAATACAGACTCACTTTTAGAAACTTTAGTAATACAGACTCACTTTATAAATTATTCTAAAACTCAGAAACTTAAGGTATTAATATATTAAACACTGCTTTTAAGTTCTCAGTAGCAAATTTCATTTCCTTGTTCAATGCTTTGATCTTTATTCCATATATATAGCATTTTAAATTGATAAGTACAAGTGTTTTTTGTAAAGTGTTTGAAATCTAGAAATAAAGGAGAAGTGGAAGATAAATAACTTCCCAGTCTCATGTTCTGTCATCTTCAAAATGGAGACAATAAAAACATCTTCTTCTTGTAAGGGTTGAATAGTCATTAGTCCTCTTTATAAACTGTGACTTTGTATCTAATTCTACAGTGTTCTTTTTTTAAAAGAAGACTCTAAACTTTTTGTGGAGCTCAAGAGTAAAAGTTAAGGTGACAAATTCTCAAGAATTTTAGTACTTAACTTACAGATCCCTAATGGGAATCTTTAAAAGGATCTGTGTGCTCATCACATGTTAAACAAATTTATTTATCTGATTCATTTAATCAATACTGACTAAAGGAGTTTACTTAAACATCCTATTCAAATATATGTCTACCTGATTCATCTAAATTTTCTCCTCATAATGAATAATTTAAACTGATAACTCTTCAAAAACTTATTATTTATAGCTATAAGTAATATACCTATAATACCTACAGATATTCATTTTCAAATTAAATTGTTAGACTAATTCAGGTTACCATGAACTTGCATAATTTAATATCAACTTTCTCTTATTCTTTTTGAAATTTGAATCACATTGTTTATATTTATGTTCAGATATACTTCTACTAGCGTATCTTAACAGAGACAGATTATTTAAATAGATGCTGAAGCTTCTGCATAGCAAAAGAGACAATAACCCAAACAAAGAGATACCCAACCAAATGGGGGAAATAGTTTTGCACTCCATTCAACTGATAAGGGTCTGATATCAAATATCCACAAAGAGCCCACAAACCTCAACAAAAACAAAACAAATAACCCGGTCAAAAAATGGAAAGAAGAGCTTAAAAGACTTTTCCAAAGAGAAAATACAAATGATGAACAGGCATATGAAAAAAATGCCCACATCATTTCTAATCAGGGAAATGCAAATCAAAACCACAATGAGATACCACCTTACACTAGTAAGATGTTATCTATATCAAAAAAGCAGTCAACAACAAGTGTTGGCAAGGATATGGAGAAAAAGGAACACTTACACTACTGATGGGAATGCAAACTGGTTCAGTCACTATAAAAAACTGTGTGGAGGACTCTCCAACTACTGACAACTACTTTCAACAAAGACTATCATTCAATTGCAGCACTTTTTACTATAACCAGAATATGGAGACAACCCAAATTCCTCCAAAAAAATAAACGTATCAAGAAGTTGTGGTATATTTACATAATGGGACATTATTCAGTTATGAAAAAGACAAACACATGTAATTTGCAGCAACATGGATGGAGCTGGAAGGAATCATGCTAATGGAAATCAGTCAGAAGGAAAATGAGAAATACTAGATGGCCTCACTTCTAAGCAGGATACAGGGAAAGCAAACAATGACAAAAATATGTTAAAATTAACAGAAAAGAGAACTAAAGCATATAGCAAGGGAGAGGGAGGGAAGGAAGGGGGTAATCAGGGGAGGGTGAGAGAAGAGATAAGGATGATGTTCATGAGTGGTGGGAGAACTTTGGGGGTATACAATGCCAAATATATGTAATATATATGTTAAAAATAAAAACAGTTGAGAAGATAAAAAATAAGAATATAAATGAATGTTGAAAGAAAACAAATCTGAAAGGAAGATGTACCTTGCCTCTCATAAAGCAAGATTCTAGTTTTAGTGTCCATACAGACAAATTCTGTGAGATGGTTTTTTTGAAAGAAATCATAAGGATTCATCCATTCATCCCCTTACTTACATATTTATCATTATTGTACTCCCTAAAATTTCCAACAATTGCCAAAACCTCTTGCATGCTTGCTTTTAAAATCTGACTTGAAATTGATTATACTATTGTTCTGGTATTTCAAATGTGTTTCTCAGTCACCAATCTACTAATTGAGGTCTCTTATTCTTAAGTTCTTACAAGTGTTTTTTTTTTTTTTCTTGCCAGCTGATTCTATGTGCTCTCAATATGCTTCTTTACACTAACCCTCTGTTTTGTCATCTTTCATTTTGTGTCATATCTCTCATCAGTTGTACTTAGCTTGTTTTATTTTCTGTGCACAAACAAAAAAATGTCCTCCTGACACAAGAAATGTCACCACTAATTTTTCTTCCATTTCAAATATGTATTTTTTTTTTCATTTCTTAACCTACATTCTGACACAGTGCTATGTTGATTTCAAGACTTTTAGCTCAGTCAACACCAACTGGTCTGTGTTTAAATGGGAGTAAAAAGAAATCAGACAGAATAAGAATTATCAGAAATCAACTGTACTTTCTGGATGAAGAACTCAGGTAATTGAATTGTTTCAAAGCCACTAGGTGAAGGGAAAGAAATACAAAATGCCCGAAATAAAACTGAGAATTATTGAGACTGCTAAATTAGATTTGAATAATTTGCTCCTGTGATAGAACCTATTCCTATAGCGAAGTATCATATAACTAAACCTGAAAATAAAATTACTGTCAGATCTAAAGCTCATTGAGAAGACAACAGCTTTGCTGGATAGATAGAACATTAAGTAACAGAACCAAGTGTCTGATTATGATTGCCCATTAGCATCATGGAACACACATATTGCATATGCATTAGGTTTAAAGTTGCTTTATTCTTTTTCTATATGTGTGAATAACAATGAGTGAGTGAAAGATTTAAAGTTTTTCTGTTTATATCATTTTATTGAACATACATAGGCTAGTCTGGAATTTTAAAATCTCTTCAAAATGTATTACAAACTAACTCTGCACATTTTGGTATAAACATTTGTTTAAATAACACTATATATGTGGGTATGTGCCAGAATGTGAGAAAAAAAGGAGGTTTTATAGTATCAAATAGGATAATGTTGATGTAAAAAGAAGCTGTAAATTTGTAGTAGTAAAAATGTATTTAACATAAATGCAATAAGTAATAGTTATTTAAGATCTATTTTAACACTATTGAAATGATCTTTTTCAAAGGCACACGTTGTCAGAACATAATTCTTTATTTTCTGAAAAATTACATCATAAAAGCTTTCAAAATAATCTCTTATTTTTCACACTTGAAAAATACTGTCTATTTATTAGAGCATATGAACGCATTTGTTGAGGGCTAGATCCTTGTCCCCATTGTAAAGACAGATTTACTGGTTTTCCTAAGAATAAAAACTTTATATTAGATAAGCTGATATTTTACATCCTAAAAAGAAAAGGTAAAGGAAAAAATTGTCTGCATTTTTTTATAGTATGAGCATAAAGGAGTATGATGTGTAACGACACAGTGTATTCTAAATCAATAATGCTATAGAAAAGTGACAAAATACAAAAAATTCATAGAAGATGAACTTAGAATGATTAATAAAAATAGAAAGACATTTATCCTTTCTTGTGACCCCAGAAACACAACTTGAAACAATGATAAAACTCAATTTTAAATCTGTTAGATGAGCAAAAATATTCAAGTCTGATCATTAATGAGGCCATGGGGAAATGGGTATCCATATATGTTGCACATGGGAACATACATTTTTGTAGTGAGGTTTTCACTTTTGAAATATAGTAACCTAAAAGTGAACATAACAATAGTGTAGATGAAATTTAAGCAGATTTTTAAGTAGCCAAGATTACAAAATATTATTCCTTTTTATCCATCTGATGAATTTCTGTATCTCATCAAAAATGGTTGTCATTTCTTTATATCTCAATGTAGTTTGACTACTTCCACTCCAAAACCACAGTTGCTTTTTTACTAGTTCTATGTTGTGAAAGATTTTTTTTATTAGTTATATGTTGTGAAAGATGAGAATTTGTGTTAAGACCATCTCAGTTTCCTTGAATTTCTTGAGGTTTTAGCAATTAGTAGATAAATGATAACCATGGAAAGCTAAGTGCACATTCAAGTTATGAAGCTATTGTTTTTAACAAGGATGGGCTTCACATCAGTAGCCTGCTATGACTACCTCCAATTCTTTGCACTTTATTAGCATTATCAAGAAAGACATGGGCCAGAAATAGCAATTGATGAGTCAAGGCTTCAGATGCAGTGTGGAAGAAGAAGGTGAAAACTCCTGCTAGCTCAGGGTTTTGAACTCCAGAACTCCTGTCATGACTGTACTTTTTCAAATATTAAAAGCAAACCAGTTGGAATGGCATTCCTGGTTCACAGGAAAAGATGTCAATGCAAAGGATACAAAATAACTGAACCCCTGTATTTTATGGCTCAGTTGAGAGTACAATAGTGGCTAAAGAAAAATAACACATGAGTTTATTACATGCTAAAAACTGAGAAATCTAGGATACTTCATTCTATTGCTGAGATAGCAACTCAGGACAATTTTCAAATCCTTATAGTTGACAGGAAGCAAAACAGGAGTGCTTTGCAATTTTCTGTTCTATCCAAACTGGTAAATGTTTCCTATTCCATTCAATGGACAATGATATTATCCTCTCTATAACTGAAATATTCATTTTAGCAGCTAAGATTTTGATAGTATAATGATTTTATATTGAACCTTGCACTTTACAAAAGTTTTCAGTGTCACAATCCCCTTTGTATGTGTTTTATTGTGCATGTGTTTTATTGTGTATGTCTTACCTTTTATTTACTCCTTGGTATTTAAGGATTGATGGACAGGTTATATAAGTAATGTAGTAGTTTTTAAACTATTACATACTGTTTCCTGTAAACCAAATAATTAATAACATGAAAATCTCAAAAGCAAGAAATCATAAAGAAAATAAAATGACTAATGAATTTGATATGTAATTTTTTTTGAATGGGAGAACTCAAAAAACATTGGATGATGGGAATAAATTATTTGATAGCAGATTCAGCAGACTAAGTTTCTTACCTGTTATAGAAACAATACTTCTTTTCCCTGAGACTAAAGAAATGATTAGGGGAAATTCAGGCAAAGTTAAATGGACAATGTTAGGAAAATGAGTAAGAAAGAAACTTCACTCTATACTCTCAGGATGAGCTGAAGAAAATTTGAATGTTCAGGTAAGACATGGCAACAAGTGCACTCCAGGATCTATTCTCAGTTCCAGAGTAATGCTCAAAGAAATGGCAAGCATGATGTAAGGGGAAGAACAAGACTGAGTGGAGAGCTCTTAAAAAATGTGGCAGGATTTCTCAAGCCTGGGACCACACTGAAGTGCAGACAATGCTGAAGTCACCAGTAGGGTAGTAGACAGAATTAACTACACAGAGTTCAGTGGAAAACATCTATTAACTGAGGTAACACTGGTTTATGGCATTGCAATTTAGAAGTACAAGGAAAACTTTCTTTAATTCTTTTGTAGGGAAATTCTATTTTTTCTGATGAGTGAATATTTCTAATTAGAATTATTTAGTAAATCAGTATTATGAAAATTTTGATCTAAATTTAAGAGCTAGATTGGAACTATTTAGCAAATCTACATATCAATGAGACAATTTTGGTTTAAAGTTAAGAGCTAGGTATTAGAAGTCAATATGACCTTACATTGTCTTAAAGTGACCTTTAAAATTAATCATTGACATTGGACATGATTTCCAATTGCTTTGAAAAAAATTTAAGAGACAAACTTCAATTCCTTATTCTAAGGAATTTCTAAGTCACCATTTTTGCTGAAAAACTACCTACAAAGGTCAAAACATTTTAGTTAAAGTAAATGTTAAAATACAATATATATAAACTAAAATTTTTAGAGATTAAAAATATAGGGTTTGATACTTCAAAATTATTTTAAAAGTTTGAAAATTGAGTGAATCAATATAAAAAAGATAAGTAATTACCAAAAGTAGCTATCATATACTTGTTATTAAATACTTAATTTTGCCTATGTGAAATAACTTGTGATAGAATTACAGAAACATGGTATAAAATAAATGAATTTTGAAGGTAAACATTTAAGGTGCTGTCTAACTACACATGTGCTCGGATGTTTACCGCAGCACAATTTATAATTGCAAGGACATGGAAGCAACCTAAATGCCCCAAAACAGATGACTGGATGAAAAAAATGTGGTACATATACACAATGGAATATTACTCAGCAACTAAAAATGACAAATTTGATGAATTTATGGAAACCTGGATGTACCTAGAAGAAATCATTCTAGCAGAAACGAGCCAGCTGGAAAGGGACAGAAACCAAATGGTTTCACTAATATATGGTCAACCAAATGAAACTGCACAAGAGGAGAATGGGGACCAGCTGGAGCGGGTGGGAGGGGGAGGTGGTGGGTGACCCCCAGGG
>PVHY01004795.1:0-75716 GCA_004024945.1 Uropsilus gracilis | reverse complement strand
CAATAAAAAGGTGCTGTCTAACTAATATTAGTGTTAATACTTGTTTGATCATATTACTATGCTTCATATTTCTAAATTACATATTTCTGTGTTCTATTTTATAGTTTATTATATAGGTCTTAATTTCATATTTTCAGGATGAAATTTTCATTATTTCAGAGTATTTTCTGTACTTTTGCTATATTATTCTTTCATTGAAGTGTTTTAAAATGTATTTTTGAATAGTTTTCTCTCTTAATTGTCTCATATAAAGATTTTTCTATAAAAGATGATATTTTAAATGAGTTGCCTATTACTTCCATGTCTAATTTCTTTTCATTCAGTTTAACTGATGATAGCATAATTTTGAGTTTCACAAGCAAAACAGTTG
Organism: Uropsilus gracilis; assembly: GCA_004024945.1. Classification (NCBI taxonomy): domain Eukaryota; kingdom Metazoa; phylum Chordata; class Mammalia; order Eulipotyphla; family Talpidae; genus Uropsilus; species Uropsilus gracilis. Next base: position 75,346 of record PVHY01004795.1, on the reverse strand, counting down.
TTTCATTTCAGTTGGAGGCTAAATTTAAATGGAAACTCAAAGAAATTCACATCATTCAATTACTTGACTCTCCCAATAGCCTGGTGTCCCTTGTAATGGAAGCTTTGTGGGGAGCTAAAAATCCAGCAAATGGACCTTAAAAGAACACAAATAACAGATAAACCTATGTAGAAATCTTTATGATTTTTTTACAAATTAAAATATGCAAATAGTTATCTCTTAAAAACATACTGAGTTTCCTTGTGGCATTTATAAAGGAGAGAGAAAAAAAAAGGCTCACCTTAACCTAAAAGGACTGGCATAAGCTCTTTGCCTACATTTCAAACTTCTGGTCCTCTCTGTCTCCTTGGGCAACTTGATTAATTTTCTGTAACCCAGTGTCATTCCAAAGCCCTTTCCTGACCCTATGTCTATGTATTTACTTTTCTCCACTCTAAAACTCTCCTCCTCAAAGTCTCAATCTATTTAACTCTTACTCATCTTTCCAGGTCACAATTTGAAATGTCATTTCTTCTATGAAAGCTTTTTTGACACCCTGGACAGAATTAGGTTACTACTTCTGAACAATATACTTTCATGACTTTTCCTTATCACTTGCCTTATATCTTGACACATTGTGAATATTTAAGGGATTCTTAGTGAATGAAGGATCTTTGAATTACTGAAATTTCTCGGGCTACATCTATTGTTTTGTATCAAAATATATTTATGTTGGTTTTACTGAGTTCTCTGTTGTTACCAATTTTCTATTCCAAAGTCTGTATGCTTCCACTCCAGATTAGTGTTTAGGTGCAAGTTCAAGAAATCTTGATCCTTCTAATCTTCAAAGTTCACATTCCAAGTTTTAACATTTCCCATTTACCTAGTCTCATCATAGGACTGACTCAGAAGCTAGAGTTGGGAAAAAGAAGTAAAGTGGCTCAGACATTCTTCTTTAAAAAATTCAGAATGTGTTGCCCTTCAGGTCAGGCAACAAAACATGTTTTTTTTGGCTTCTAATATAGACCCTTGTTCCTGATATGCTTTATGTCTTTTTGTAAATGGGTGAGAAAACTTGAGATAGACAGGGGTATATTAATCAGACTCAGTCTGCCTAGAAGTTTGATTGCAAGCATTACATCATGGGCTATTTATACCAATCCATGGAAAAATAAACCACACCTTATTTTATTTTATTTTCTACTTTAATTCATTATGCCATGACATCCTCCAAGGACCTGTTGACTAAGCAGCCATCTGGAAATTCAAGTACTCTGTAATCTTTCCCCTGCTGGGATTTTAATTTGCAGTGTAGCCTTCTAAAAGCCTCCTAATATCCCTGTGCCTCAATATCTCTTTTCCTCTTTAAAATGTATTAAATTTTAAGCATATTTGTGAGGAAAAACTAGTAAATGTGATTGAAAAGCACTTTGAAATATAATATCCAGCTATAAGAAAAAGAGGAAATCAGGCAAACACTAGAACAACTAAGAATGGCTATAATGTAATTAGTTATTGGTGGAGAGATTTAGGTTTGATGTGAAGAAAATTTTCCTGATAGTGAGTTATTAAAATCTACTACCTCTATGGCATATCATACTTTCTTATTGTTTCACTTTATTATATCAATGCAATATTCAATATTCAATTATATCAAGTTATCATAAGAAAACTGGAAAATAGAAATTGTACTATAAGTATAGCAAGTTATATAAGCTATAGCTGGACTTTGGTTAGATAGCCTTTACTAGTGGCAAAGTTTTTATCTATAACTTACTTACTAGGTTCTATTAGAATATGCAGATAATGTAGTTTGATGACTCCAACATCTTACAGATTAATATGCTATCCTTTCTAATGGTATTTACTGTTTAATGAAATAGTAAACCCAGAAATATGAAATTTTTGAAATTCAGACACTTGAGAATAGGGAAAAGCACTTTGTTTATTTACATGTTATTCAAAATATTTCTTGGGATTACAAAAACTATATCCCTAATCATCATTTTTTCTCTTACTTCCAGATTTCAAAACTGTATAACCTTTATCTTGAGTACTAGTATCTGAAAAGAGATGGCTTTTTTGAAAGAAAATTTTAAATAGTAATTTAGTTATTGAATTGTGTACATGACATCTTGTTATGTAGTGTTTTAAAATATTTTCCTTTAGAGGCTGTATTGTGGATTCATTGAAACGCATTGAATTTAAATGTTAGAATTTGGTAGATCTACTTTTCTTAGAGTTGAAACATCAGTCTCCCTTTATAGGCATGATGAAAGATTCAGCCATTGAAATCAAGCAACATGTTTGCTAAGAGCACAATGGATTATGGTAGTAGACTGTGGGCAAATTGGTGATAGGTGCACTACAGTGGCAGCACCTAATATTACTTCAATAAAAAATACATTAATTAAAAAAAAAGAAATTTGTCTTGAGTTTTTGAAGATTGTACTGAAATATCAATGAGCTATGATGTTTATACATAATATTTATTTTTGTTTGACTAGAAGTAATCTTGAGTTTTTTGCAAAGATTAAAGGAGCATGGATATTATGAGATCAATTTGGTTAATTCATAACTTTTAAACTGTAATGCTCATATTATAATACAAATATCAGTTCTCAGCATGTCTTTCTTATATAAAGACACCAAAGAATTTAGAAACATGATTCTCAATCAACCAGTAAAAATGGGAGCATTCTTAGATGAGATCTAAACTTTTAGGTATATAACTTTTAGCTATTAATATGTTATGGTACATTCAATTTAATTGTTGAAAGTTTAATTCAGATCTTCAATATCCATCTGGAGGGGTTTGAACCTATAATTCTGAATCACATAAAGTGTTGTAAACCAATGTTATCTTACTAAATAAACATATTAAAGACATTTATTGCACACATTTTTTTTGAGCTCTAGCAAGGAATAGCAAATTATGTTACCCATGATCTTGAAGTTTATTCTTCATCTAGTTTTCTTTTGATTATTGCTTTCCCAAACTACAAAAGTCAATAATGAACAATGTTTTACTATGGATTATGGTATGATAAAAGAACCTGTAATTAACATCCAATTTAATATATAGTATTAACAGCACATGGGATCTTCACTGAAATTTGTTATGATCACTACAAGTATGTCATTTTTCTAGAGAAATATGCAGATGCTTCCTTTTTAAAATATTGGTTAAACTGAAGGAATATTTGAAGGGAGAATAGGATAGAAGCAGAGTTAATGAAGGCAGAAGGTATATTTCACATAGAAAATCCAGACCAAAACTTATAGTATGTTCTATAAATAATACATTACTTTGTATCTTGCTTGCTGGGGAAAAATATGTTCATATGTTTAATGTAAGCTTAATTATGTTTGGAAAATTAGACTTATATGCATCCATATCAAGTGAATTTGTTGCTATTGTAATGCAGAAAAAAGCAATCACTTCACATCTTTTTTCTGATAGTGATTGAATCTTACCAACTTATCACAAAACATGCTTTATAGTGTGCAAAGTTGCACTCAGTACACCACACTCCTCAAATGTCATGCATTTTATTGTTTTTAACAATGTTATTACTTCTGTAATTCATATAATCACTAAAATTGAAGTTATGTAGTCTGATAAATGGGATGTGAATAACTGACAATATCTGAAATATATTCAGTTGACTTAAACAACTGAACAAATGCTCTGCCCTCAAATTTATTTGTTAAGAAAACTGGTTCGCTAATATCTTTTTTATGCATACCTTTTGCCTTTTGGTACATAAAGATTTTTTTTTTTCACTTTTCTTTCTTGGTGAGTATTGGCTTGTTAAAGTCCACGAAATATTTTGAAGGTATAAAGCACTATTCAAGTACTAACCCCAATAAAATATTTTATACTGAATCTGAGATCTGACTTGTGCAGCATCCAGCTTTGTGAGTGAATACAGCAAAGATGATGAAAATCAACATCATTTGTAATTTAAAATACTGTGAACAAAGAAGATTTAACTCTGCTTTTTGCTTTGGCAGTCTGCAAATATAGAGTGCTTAGCAGCAGTAGTGTGTCAATATACAGCATTAAGCACTTCATGAGGCAACTGGAGAATCTCCTGCTTTAGGGAAAAAAAAAATATGAAAACAAATTTGGTTTAACACATTTTGATGGTTTGAGTACATCATGATTACAAGGAAAACTACAACTCTACAAAGCCTAAGAAGAGTCTTCACTCAAGAACTTCATGTGGTGAGGGGCAGTGGGGACAAAATAAAAAAAAAAGAAGTAAAAGAACTTAGTGTGATAAGTGTTCAGAAAGTAGCACCCCTTCTCTTGAAATATGACCATATAACCCCTCCCTCCACAAATTCTGCATATATAGTGGGATGAGGACAGGTCAATTGCACAGGAAAAAGAAAAAAAGCCATTCTATTCATAAGGAAATATCGAAAATAGATGAGCGATTGATAGTCAATCATATGAGAAGGAACTTTGTAATGCATTGTGGAATTTTAAAAATATACAATTTTTGTTATTAAAACAATAAATATCGATGAAGTAAAAAATATTCTCAGAACTTTGGGGAATACTTTTAGTTACTGTATTTTCACAATGTAAGTCTTAAAATTAATTGCTTGCTCTTACAGATATTAAATGAGTAAGTACATATAATGAACTATCACAACTAATAGTAAAGCTAGTGTAACAAAATGTCTAAATACTACAAAAGAAAATGTGGATGCTATATGATAAAGATTTTAATTCCATATCTTGGGAATTCAGAGAAAATATTTGTATCCATTTTTTTTTTTTTTTTTTTTTTTTTTTTTTTTTTTTTTTTTTTTTTTTTTTTTTTTTTTTTTTTTTTTTTTTTTTTTTTTTTTTTTTTTTTTTTTTTTTTTTTTTTTTTTTTTTTTTTTTTTTTTTTTTTGAGACTAGGTCTCGCTATTTTTGCCCGTGGAACCTCAGGCTCATGTTGCCCGGGGTACCACACCCAGCTATTTTTTGTGAACTAGGTCTCGGTACAGGCCCCAGGCGGGACTTGAACCGCGATCCCTAGCCCCGGCTGCTTCATAGGCTGAAGCTTACGGGCACGAGCCACCGTGCCCTGCCTGTATCCATAATTTTAAATAAAGGAATACTTTTACTTAAAGTTCCATAGTTACGCCAACCTATCTTTCACCCTCTCCCCACATCTCTGTTCATCTGTAATTTGTCAGTCTTTCTGTCTATCCATTTATTTATCTGTGTCATTATGTCTGTTGGTATGGTATATTTTTTGGTATGCATGTAGGGGTAAATATGTATACGTACACCTCTTTCTACCTATTGAATTATTTCAGAGATACTAATACAAGCAATGAAAGTCTTGATTCTCATTAAATTGAAAAGTATTTATCCCAATTTTTAAACACAAAGATCTTGACTTTAGAAAATGCATCATTATACTTATAAATCAAGGCTGTAGATAGATAGATAGATAGATAGATAGTTTCAAAGATAAATTTAAGTTTGTTTTCTATTGTAAAACATTGCTAAGATTAGTGTGTTTAAGTATAGTTTACACAGATTCATTCCATATTTTTACATAACTTAGGGGCAAATGGATTAAAGCTACTATCCTTCAATCATTCCATCAATTGATATTTCTTCTTAATAATATAGATAGATAGATATTACCTGTCCAAAATGTGAAACAATAGTTGTAGAAGATTTTACCTTTATTTTATTCTAACCCCTTTTATTGGTTAGTGTATAGCTTTCAGCAACTAAGACCTTATAGTGCATTATGATCCCCCATAATCAGTACTTCTGAATATCCATCACTCATCTGTTTCCTTCCTTCAATTAGACATACTAATATATTTATTTTTGTATATTAACAAATTCATGACTTACCAACCAATTATCACTTTTTAATATTTTGTTGTATATCCTTCAAGCCATTTATTCCATCTTTACATTCTTTTGAAAGTTTGTATGTAATATTATATAAAGACATTTAGGCTCCTGCTATAAATTTTCTAGACATTTCTTCTAGGATATGGTAGTAGTTTTTTTTTTTTTTTTTGCTTTCTTTTGTTTTGTTTTTGTTATCACTTAAATCCCAAGATAAATAGCAAATATATGGAAATCTACTCCAAGAAGAAAGTTAGTTTATAAAACTCAGACCAAAATATTGTGCTTAAAGTTAGTGTTGTTATTTGCCCAAAATATACTTGGGCTTATTAGCTGTATTCAGTCATCAACCAGCAGCTATTGAGTGCGCACTGCATGCTGTGAAGAACATTATCCTGGAATGAAATAGAATGTGATAAGATGGCAGATGGATCTGTTCCTCTCTGTTTGTCACATTCTTCTCTAAAAACTGGACTTAAGCTTAACATCACTTATCCATTTTGCATTGCCTATACTAAGAAATGTGACACATCTTGGTGGTTAATGAAAGACTTTTACTGAATGTCAGTACTATCTTAGATAATTTTAAGATCATGGTCTAGTTTTGATGAATGATCCTTCAACTGTGTATGGATCACTCATAGCTAAATAAAGAAATATAGCTATTCTTATGCTTTACATACCAAGCCCTTACTCTGTGACAGTCATTTTAATTTTTATATGTTGACTTATATCACCTACACAAACCTTAAGGATTAAAGATCCTTAATGTCATGCTTTCACAATAACAAAGATTCAGAATCTTAGTCATTTTTTTCAAGTTCATATAGCAAGTTCATATAGCAAGCAGGGAGCAGTATAAGAGCTAAATGCTGAAAACAGGTTTAACCCCTGCACTGAACTGCCTCACAAATGAACTCAGTTCAAGGAAGCTGCCAAGGTTAAGAGATGACAACTTTCATAGCTTAAAATCAACATCAGTTTAAAAGTGATCTGGAAAAACTCTAATATGGATTTGAAGATTTTTTTAAAGCTAAATAATTTTGACTTGCTACTTTAGATGAAATAGTTTTGTTAAGTAGTGGTAGGAAATGCTAGAATATTTTCCTGTTCATACTCATTTCTCAATGTTCTATTTTATGAAGGATACATTCAAACTGGAACTTATTTGAAAGGGGAGTTGAAGCAATTTAAAACCTTTTCATTTAAGAGTTACAATAACAGGACTTAATGGGTTCTTTGAAGAAAAGAAAATAACATATGTATGATTCTGACTGAAGATTATTTGTAGGATGTAGGGAGTTCTAGGGAGTTCATTAAAGGTTGGGGAATATCATATAATCCTACACAAAATATTCTGAAATGGAGGTTAGATTTATAGAAGTCTGTGTGTAATTAATTCCATGTGACTATGTAGTTCAGACTGAAAAAACAATGAATGAATATTCCTGGAAGATAAAATCTAATTCTTCATAAAGAGTATTGCTTCAACAATTACAACTGTCTCTCCCACTAGAGGGCAGGCCAGGTGACTGTGACTGTTTCATTTGTGATGCCTGGTATCATACTGACTTGTTCTCAACTTTCAATATTTGTTCACAAAGTAAATCAATGGATATTTAAACAAAGGACTTTATGATGAGATACTCAGTTTCTGTTAATGGTAGATTTATTCACAGTCTTGACAGAAACATTGTTATGAGTAGATTGAGTCCTTAGGAGTCTGGAATGGAAAAAGTCTGGCATTAGACATATCGAGGGATCTGTTAATAGAATCTAGTTCCTGGGTCAGAGTAGAGCTGAAATCTGGACAGTGAAGCATAGATTCCTCCTTAGAGGCCAGATTAGTGCCAAGGCTTGGGGTGAGGTGTAGGTTGCAGATCTGTGCAAAGAGGCACCAGCTGCCAGGCAGCAGTCAGGTCATTTACATGAGTAAATCTTAACCAACTTTGATATAAAAGATTTTAGCATTTTGATGAGTTAAGATTACTTGAACACTTGGAAAAATAAAATTGCAGATCTTTTCATAAACTGTTAGTAATTACTAAAAAGAAATCATTTCCAGAAATAGTGCATTCAAATCAATGGTTCTCAAACATGACAGCAAAGCTCCCAACTGAGAGCATTAATTCTGATTCAAGAGTGGGATGAAATTATTTCCAAGTTAACTTTTCTCTTTTAAAAGAAATTAATCAACCCCCTCTTCTGCTCTGCTCCATCAATAAAACATAATTATATAGACTTTTAAAAAAGTTTTGGATGTTCTCTGATATACGGAAATATTTCTTCATTATATCTATTAAGTCAGTGAAAAGTGATGTCTAAAATAAAAATTTAGTGTATTTTTTAAACTCCTTTATTTATATTATGGTAAATAATGGTTTGATTGCTTTCATTTTAATTATAGAATTAAAATATCTATTTTTCCCCTAGGCAGTTAGGGATCTGTTTTAATGTTTTTAAAGGTGAAAGAAAAAAATTTGCCCCCACTACAAAATATCAGTCCTTCTCCCCTTCTTGGTAGTTACTCTGAATTTTAACTAACTATCTTGCAATGTATACTTACTTTCCAAAATAAATTTTGACTAATGAGAACTAAATGCCATGTGTAACTTCTAGGAAATAATAAAAAAGACAATGACATTTCTATTCCTATCCCTTTTTCCTTTCTTCTGAAATGTGGATAAGATCATCATCACCAGAGCACAAGTGGCCATCTTGTGAAATGAAGATAGGTACTAACGATGGCTGAGTGTCAGGAAGCTGAAAACCACATTCACGAATGAGCATCGTTGTTCACCTTGTTTGTTTTCTTTTGCCAGTCTCATTCTTGTTATTGTTAAATATATTTGAATTTAATGATGCTAGTAACAGAAGATTTAACAGTGAATGGCACACACACATTTACTTACATATCTATTGTTCATTTGTTTAATACTGTTGTAATTGATTTGTGTTGAAACTGCTCAGTAACCTTTGCAGTTGTGACAGTGATGAAAGTTCACCAAATACCTTTGGCAATTTTAACTGTCACAAGTTGACACCAATGACTGATATATTTCTAGATCTTTCCTCCTCAGGAAGTAGAAAGTTGCTTCTCTGTCCTACAAATAGCACTTTCCAAGTTGTTGAAACATGTGTTTGGAAAATAAATCATACATGGAAAGAAAACAGAGAACAAATGATAATTTTTTTTAGTCAACTAAAATGTAGTCTTGTCACTTTAAAATTACAATAATATAAAAAGACTAATGATAAACATTATTCTATTTAAAAATCTAGCATCTTAAACCGTTTATCTAAATGATATACTGTGGGGAAGGGCATTGGATCCAAAATCCTTGCTTTTGCCTTCTGGTCTGATACCATTTTATATTATGTGTTTATTTTTAAACACAAATGTAATGGCAATTTGTTAAGTGAAGTCTTGCTACTGCTATTCACAGGATCTGGGGTGGCAGTTTCTTTTCCCTTGTTTGCATACACAACTCATTGTGTTGATATCTTGATCTGTGGTCATGTTTATTCCTTTGCTTTTGCGGTTCACAAAGTGTTTGTTAAATGCATACCTATATTAATGATCCCTGCTGTTCCATAAGTATACCAAAGAAAGCCCAAATCATGCATAAAAGCTCTGTAGGGAAAGTGGGCAATTGTGAAACTATTTTTTTAAGTCCTATGAATGTTTTAAGACCATCTTTAACAGAAGCATCTAAATTACTTTTCTATTTAAGCCTTGTTTTCAACTATAGTTCATCTGAGGCAAGAGGAATGTGTAAGCTTTTTGTGACTGTAATATCTGTGAAAAAAAATTGAAAGAACTCTATACCAAAAGGAATTTCAGCTAGTTTTTCTTAAAACCCATATGTTTAAAATAGCATCTGAAACAGTTGTATTGCAAAAATTTGTAATTCATGGATGTGCAAAATCATACAACGAGTAGTATGATTATACATTTAGTAGTATATTCAAAGTGAGTTTATCCTTACAAACATTCATCTACACAGATGGGCCGTATAATGAAGAAAGTAGGTTTTGCAATTTTATTTTAGCTGATTCTGATATGAGATTTGAGAACATAATCTGAAAGAACTGACTAGTTTTTCTTGTCACACATAAGATAATCTCACATCTTATTAATATATGTATATATTGCACTATACATATTATACTTATTCATTCATTTCCACTCTTTTAACTTATTTAGTATAGTGCATAAATAAATGTGGTTATATCATAAATATAATTGGTGCATCTTCACAAACTGATAATTCTCAGGTAACTATGATTGAAGATACATAGAAGAAAATTTCCAACGTTCCAGATACCCAATCATTTTCTTCCACTCACAACCTCACCACAGGAACATCAGTATCTTGATTTTTAATAGAATGGATGAGTTTTCCCTTTTTTGAATTTTTTATTTAGATAGCTGAGGAATACAGTATTTCTATTGAGGCAAATCAAATACAACCTTAAGAGTTCTGTTCAATAAATGCTAACACATTTATATGCTCATATAACCATCACTCAGATCAAGAGGTAGATTACTCTGCCAAGTTTCCTCCAGCTCACCTCCAGTTCATATTCACCCCACCTCAGAGGGTATCACAATCAGTTCCCCCTTTTTATTTATTTGGTGTGGCATTTTTGTGTTAACTGTTAGAAATGAACAATCATGTCCCTGTCTCCAGAGTTTATCATGAAGATCTAGATCTATAAGCAAAGAAGTTTCAACACGGTGGACTAAGGACTGTGGTCAACATAAAAAGAAAGTGTTCTGAGAGCATACTGTTGGAAGGACACCCAAATCCATCTTAGACATTATGTAATACACTCTAGTGAAAGAAATTACTATATCAGTGCAAAGGTGGTGACAGGAATCCCAGGTAGAAGAACTAACAATAGAAGAAACAATAGCTACCAAATCCTAGAGGCCAGAAATTGTACAGAATAGAATGCAGGAGAACTGAATCTTAAATGTTAGCTAGAAAATGACAGAAAATGAGTCTGAAAGAGACCAGATTGTGTAAGAAATATTGACTTACTCCTGAGTTATAATCAGAGTTGAGTTTTTGTTGTTCACTGATTAAATTAAGAACCATACTGAACATAGGCAATTAAATCTTAAAGAAGGGCATTGTCTCCTAGAACTAAAGACAAGAATTAATGAGAACTACAGCTTACATTGTAGCCACATGAAACCAAACCAGTGATAAAGGCATATAGGCACACACACACACACACACACACATAAACACACACACACATACATATGTTCCATGATAAATAGATTCCGACTTGCCTCATGTACATCTTTATGTGGGTTTGATGTTAATTCCAGTTTACTGCTGATAAAAGTGAGAAACACAAATGAACAGGATGTTTAAAACATACCATAAGGAATGGATCCAAAATTGGAAATCCAATAGCAGAATTTGCTTCCTATCAACTTTGATTAGAACTCAACAATTAACTTTCATCATCAGTGTTATTAGTTTACATGCACTGTGAGTCTAGGACTTTCATGGTCAGGACCATGTTGATTTTCCTCTTCATTAACTATAGTCCAGGATCCACTCTCACATAAATAAAATTTTCTATATGTGGTCTAAGGTGTTAGAGTAATAAAATTCTGGCAACTTTTCACTGTTCTGTGACTAATATTTGGGTGACCTGCATGCATCATTAATGTGTTTTCATTTTTTTTTACACAAACAAGTTAAAAGTACAAAACCTCATTTTATTTCTCTTTTGTTCTCTCTGCCATCTGAATTCAGTGTATACTTTGTAACACAGCACCAAAGACCTCTGAAAGACTAGACTTGTCTACAACTACATGCATTTCTTTCTCTCCAAATCTACACATATATTTTAAGCAACTCTGCCTGAAATTCTTGCTAGTCAACTCTGAGAGGCTTCTGCCATCCAGTAGATGTGACCCTCAGATGCCTCTCAAGTTCACTCCTCTATGAAACCACTGTATTTTCATAGATTGTTTATACCTTCAGAGTACGCAGTGAGAACTCCATTTGGTGTACTTTCAAGGAAATTAGGAAGGCCTGCTGGCCGACTAAAGTGATCTCACCATCTGGTTCCTATTGCCTGAAGTTTTACAATTAAAATCAGAAGCAGATTTGCCATGAAGCTAACAAAGTTCCAGCTTCACTGCCCTTCACTTGAACAGACCGCTGTGAGTGCTGGAGTGGTAGAATGTTCTAGGTGTAGCACACATAGTAGGTTGTTAGCTCTATAATTATATTTTTGTAAATTCTGTAAAGTGGTTTAAAACTATAAATGAGCATGGGTTTGAAATTTCTTCTCTCATTCCAGAACAATGATCAAGTTCATATTGGATTTTATACTTTCAGACTTGGGTTGTTTTTCTTAGAGTCTCAGGAATTATACAAACTTAAGCCTTTCAAAATCTGGATAATCACTGATTCTCCTGTTATTTCACTGATTTAAGACATTCAGAGATAACTTGTTTTGTCTCCTTGACCCACATATTTCAGTATTATGATGATTATTTTTACTTATTTATTTGTTTATGTATTTATTGGCTGTAGAGATTTATCTGTCTCTCAGATACACATCAAACCTAGTTAAAAAACCAGTTCTATAAATAGTCAATTATTGAAAGCAGTAGCTCAGTCTGTCCACAAAGGTCAGCAATATTCTGGAGTCTTTTACAATCTTGTAATGAGATTCCAGAAATTCAGTACCTGCACCCTGCTTCTTCCACAGATTTTTCTAAAAATTGAATACCTTCCTCATTTCCCTAGGAGTCATCACCTCAAATATCTATGGGAGATATAATCTCAACAGTAGAAAAGAACATACTGCTTGGGTAACAACTTTGACTCAAACTTTGATGATAAAGAGGTAATTAACTAAGAAGTGAGTAGAGGAACAGTGAGAAAAGATTTGGTGGAAAAGGAGAAAGCACCTGGGACATAGAGAGTCTTGAAAATTAAGAATGAGTTTCCATCTCTAACACTTGCTCTGTTTGCATTTTCTTCCTTAAGTGAGTCCTTGAATATTGCTTTGAGATATTCTGACTCATGTTTGAAAGATTTGCATCTATTTATGATATTGGAATGATCATTTAAAATTCTAAATATAATGATGGAATGTCATTGAAAGTATCAGTATCTTGGTTATAGATAATTTTGCTACAACATTTTTGCTTTCATTTGGCCAGTATTTCTGCAGTTAGTTATTTAGCTTATTGGGGGAAATGAGACTATTAATGTTAAGAATGTTTGGATACAAAGATATAAAGACATAACAAAAATGATGCAAAGAATATATACCAATTTATTTACAGCAGTTATCATTAAATGACTGAATACATTAGTTTTAAAATATTACTATTAGTAGTATCATTTAAATATAAAAAGTTTCATTTCCTCATCTGCTTTATTTTTAAAGTAGAAAAAAATAAGTAAAATAGAAGAAACTACAGGGAGAAAATTTTGAAAATTAAGAATGACTTATTTTAGGTGGTGATATATTAGGACATTTCTTATTTGACATTTTATTTTTGAACAATTTCAGTCATGAAAAAAACTTAGCATTATATATCGTCTAATGTAATTCAACATATTAATATTTAAGAATTGCATAATGCTATAATAGTTTTTGCATTTTCTAGATCAAGCATCTTCTAAACAGTGTATTGTTACTGTCTGTCCTAAATACATTGCTATCATCTTGCCTTTATGTGTATATTTTTAACAATATCTTAAAAATAATATAAATATCTTCAGGTGATGGGGAATTAATTGATGCAGCAATCATCAAGTTAAGTTATGAATTAAAAAGTTGTTCATTTTTTTTTCTGCAGTGCTAATTCAAATGTCTTTCATTTAGTCCTGGCGATGTGTTAATAAATAAAAATATTCTCAAGACTGATTTTATCGATAATCACTCTAACACAAGTGATTAAAGAGAAAACCGTAGTCTGGAGTTACTAAATGATAGTTTAATTCCCTTCAAAATGTTATTCATCTTGGTTGACTGCGCTATTGGAATTTTATTTAAGATTCTAAGAATTGCAGTGGAAGGCAGCCATGACTTCGTCTTGCTTTAAATTCTTATTTATATATTGCACAATGTAAGGGTCACTAGAAAACCAAAATGTGTATATCTTAATCCTAAAAGTGCTACTACTTCAAAGTAAATTACAGCATTATATAGGTCAAGGCCAAGGCTGGAACTTTTATTTAGGTTCATCCATTCATTTCAACGGGATTAAAGTAAATGATGTATTTATCTCACATGACATTGAAATACATGAAGATGAAAAGACAGTGAAATTCAGAGATGAAATACACAAGATTTAAGATTTGATGGAGGGATTTACTTTCAAATTATGATTGCCATTGATTGGATTTACTAGTCAATAAGAAAAAGTTGACTTAAATGAGAAGGTTGCCTAAAACTGGTAAATCTGTTTCATGATCTGTGTTTGCCTTTTGGAAGTCAGGACAATTCTGACTAATGACATATACTACCTTAAATGAATTCTAACCTTATATGCTGGACTCATACTAAAAGACATCTCAAAGGGATATCTAATATTCCTTTGAAGTCTGGTGATTGCTTTGGAAATAGTTTTGTAAAATAATATTTTAGATTTTGAAGTTTAATCATGCCTAGATTCTTCTGGTCTAAAGAAATTGTCTTTATAATTTTACATTTTAAGATAGTGGCTTCATATCCTGCTTTTGCTTGTTTTTTCATTGTTTGAGTAACTTTTTCAATCATTACTATGCCTTTTTATATCATCAACTCTACATAGTTATTGGTGTTTTATATCACATAAAATGTGTGATTAATTAAATGAAATTAATCAAAACAACTGTGTGGGTCATGCAAGTTTATTGATCTCATGGCAGTGATTTTTCACTTTTTCCAGTAGCTATATAATGCTAACTTATTTTGTTTTTCACAGACACATACATGAGTGCTCATCATGATTAAACGTTGAGGTTACATTGCCTGCAAAAGTTAGCAAAGACCATTCCTTAAGAAATATTTCTTTTTAATTTGTTTGGCATGATAGAAGAATTTTGGAAATAATGTTGGTGATTGCCTAGCTTTGAACCTTTAAAAATGGAGTGAGCCAGCGGCCTCTGGTAAAGTACTATGGGTACCTTGGTGTTGGTGTGGTATGGGAACATATATCTGAGGAGGTGTGAACCTATTCCCCTCAATCACATGCTGTATGGTAATGTTAATTTAAAAAATGGTTAAAATAACATTCTATGCTATGTATATTTTATGGCAGTAAGAATTTTAAAAAGAAACAAGAAAAAGATTAAATTTTATTTTATAATCACAAGTAATACTTTTGAAACTTAGGTTTGGGGGAAAAAAAAGACTATAATTTTGTCAGACCTGGTTAGTAAAAATGCTTATGCTTTTACCACAAATTTTAGAAAAGAAGTATTTTGTAAGGTGCTGTCATGAGGCCCTTTGTATCCAGTTCTCCATGGTTGAATATGAACTGGACTTCCATTTTGCAATGATTTGAAAGTTTTCATTTGATTTAGTCAGCAAAAGGTTTTTTGGGGGCTGTCTCTCTTCCATATGGAGGTCAGATTGGTAGTAAATTGATACATTTGCATTCCCCCACCAACTTTCTATAGCAGTCTAGTGTTGCTCAGATGAATGGGGGAACACAGGAGTGTGACTCTCACATCTTTTGGACTAGTCACCCCAACCCTCAAAACCATCTCTGAAAAACTGGAAGGGAAACACTCAGGGTGAGAGATGTGGGATATTTCAAAATTTTGCCAATAAAAGCAAGGCGAGAAAATCCTTGGCAGACAGAAGAGCTGGCTACTTTAACACCTTTCTCATTCTTGGGATCCCCTGTTAACTACAGTGCTACTGTCCCCAAAAGGTTGTGTTTGCGCAGGTGGAAAAGCAGTTGAACAGCAACACCTCTTCTCCAACCCAAACATTCCCTCCCAGACCCTCACCCTCCCGTGGCGCAGCGTGCTCCAGCCATCACAGCCGTCAGTGCCTGAATCCCGCCAGGCCCCTTAGACCTTATGCAAACGAAAGCCTGTAAAGTTCCTCAGAGTGAAGAATTAGGTTGATCTGTTAACCTTCCCCATGCAAAGGGTAACAAAGATTCTAATAAACGGTAAAAGGACAGACACAAAGTTTACTATTAAATTCTCATCCCTAGCTCTTGCCAAAAAATATGTGTTGACTCTTCGCAGTCATTTTCCTTTGGCTGTTGGCATAGGGCTACTTGGCAGCTGCACACTCTGCCTCTCTGCCTTTTGTTGTCCCATTCTAGCTTCTGCCTACTCCATTCAAACATCTTACATAAAGTGATAGTGCTTTTGCTGGGGTGCTAAAATCTGCCCGCCCTAAATGGGTCATGGAAATGTGGGAATAATATCTCAAAGAGTAAGCTAGAATTTCTTTCATGCATCTATCCCTAAGGCAAACTGGATTTTAAAGCCAAAATCACAGGTTGCCTTTTGCTTTGTAAATCAGCAGTTGGGTATGTAATTGGCTTTTTTTTTTTTTTTTTAAATGTCAAAATGACTCTTGGGTGTTGAACGGGCAAGTGGAAATAACAGAAAGGCTGTATAAGTAGTTTCAGAATGGCAGTTAAGATCTCATAATCTGACTTTAACAATTGATTTTGCTCCAAATTTCCATATTGGTAGTATTCAGCTTTTAGCCCAGGGTCTGGAAATGGAACTTTTCCCAGTGAAACTCAGACTGAGCCTAATATTGGACTTACCATGTTCTTAGTTTGGATAGGTAAATTTTAAACTTCCAATTTACAGGCTAGCTCGTAGAAATAGGAGATGAAAAGACCATTTCATTTATTCCCCTGGTGGGGTGGAACATTTTCTTCCAATATGTTTTCCAATTTACTTCTGAAATTTATGGAGCTTAAGAAAAGTACCATTCCATTATCTAATAGGCCTTGCTAATCGGCAGTTTCTTTAAATACCCAATCTAAATTTTCCATCACTTGTCTTCACCATTTTCCAATCTTATGGATTTTATAACTTAATGTACACTAAATCCTTAGTTAATAGCCATTCTCAAGATTGTGATTATAAAAAAATGCATATTAAGTGATATTTCTTTCTTAAATTCCATAATCTACTGAATGAATTTGTGAAACATATATGCCATATGCTGTATTTCTAAAAGAGCCAAAATTTTAGTCATAAAATATTGCTCTGGAGGGTAAAAAAATGAACCCATTTTTTGCTTACCTAAGAGAATAGTTTTGCTTAGCTTGATGATGTCAAAGTATCTTTAAGAAAGAAAAAAAAAATGTGAATTCATCTTGCTTGTAGCTATTTCCTGAGATTGAGCCAAGAATGGTATATATAGAAAGACACAATACATTTAACAGAACAGGAGAGCAGCAATTTCTTTCAATCACTAGTAACCTGTAAGGTGCTCAATCATTGACCTACCAGCAAAAGGCTGCATCTTTCATTACTAGTTCCCTAATACATCTGGACCTTTTAGTTCACTCACATTTCAACTTCTATATTAGATATTGAAAAGTCATCTTTTTAGACTTGTCAATTTCACTGCTATATAGACAAAAATTGTAGCAAATATTTTCTGTATGTGCCTCTGTTTAATTAATTTCATTAGCAAGTCATAATAGTTACATTATCTTACTTTTAATAAGTATTACTTAAAGTGCTTTATCTGAATAATTTAAATATCACCACAATCTTATTTTATATATATACCTATTAGCCTACAAATTTTCAAGTGAATGAAATGAAATACTGATTAATTAATGTAACCAAACATTTTACCACCAGAATGAGGCCAAAGCTAGAACCAAATATATTCATTCTCTATATAATCAGTCTCTATATATTCAGTCTCTCAAGTCTGTGCATTAAACCACAACTCCACAATGGTGAAAAGGTGAATATTTCCATTGTTATATTTCATAAAGGAACTCCTGGAATTTTCTTGTCAAATGAATCAAATATGAGCAAATCAATTTTCTACTTAAAGAATCTATGGAGGATAAAGTAAAGTATTAAGGAACCACAGAAATCTTGTCAGTAAAATTCACACTATAAAAAAACTGAATGGTATAAGGAATCTAGTTTTTTTCAACAAATACATTGCAAGGAAGATGGGATGTATAATTGTGAAAAACATGGAGACTTACAGATTAAGTCTACTAAAAGTCACTTAAGAATCTGCCTATCCATGTATCTCACATCATTATCTACAATAGCCACTGTCTACCAATGGATGAATGGATAACAAAATGTAGTATGCATGCACAATGGAATATTATCCAGTCTTTTAAAAGATAGCAGAAAATTCTGAAGTTTGTAATATGTCTGAACCTGGAGAATATTATGCTAAGCCAAACATAATAAGCCAAACAAAGATAGGCACGTCGATGGGGAATCTAAAATAATCAAACCCAGAAATAGTCAATTGGTGGTTGCCAGGATCTGTGGAGAGAAGTATCAGGAGTCTTGTGGGAGAGAAGAAAAACAGGATGGAAGAGACTGATGACGATCGGAGAGAAATCAACTTACAGACCGGGGACAACCTATTTATTTAATGCAATTACGGACATCCTTATATATCTTGGCGAGGCAATAATCACAATGATATAGTAAGAAAGGTGAAACTTGATTCCAAAAGCATATGTGACAAACAGCAGGGATATGGGTGATAACATAAGAATCTACCTATGGGGGGATCATCATTATTTATGGGCCACATGTCCTGAGACATTCATTGCAAAGAGGTTAGGAATCTGTGTCACATGTGAGAGACATGGTTGACCACCCTCTAGTGTGTCAAAGGGGGTGAGACAAATAAAAAGTGCACTTTTTTATCTTAAATCATATCTTGAATCATATCTCTCAACCTGCATATACACCTCACAAGAAGGAAACAAATATTAGTCAAAAGGTATAAAGCATCATTTATGTAAAATTACTAAATTCTAGAACTCTTCTGTGTAGTTGGCAGTACGACACTATATACCTAAAGATCTGCTATGAGGATATTACTTCTTAGTCCTCTTCTGGTGATGGGTATGATTATAACATAATTGTAATAATTGTTTTTTTATTTTTATTTTTATAATTATTTTTTGTAATAATTATTTTATAATTATTTTTTGTAATTTTTGTAATTATTTTTATTTTATAATTTAGCTCCAAATTCCTCAAGTTCTAGATAACTATACCTTACCTTGTATGTCAATCAAACTCAATAATGTGTTTTTAAAAAACTAGGTTTGGTAAATGTAGTCCATAAATAACAATTGTCCTTTACAGAGAGAGAGACAGAGAAACAAAGAGAGACAGAGACAGAGACAGAGAGAGAGACAGAGAGACAGAGAAAGTGAGAGAGAGAGATAGAGACAGAGACAGAGAGAGACAGAAAAGTAACAATGTCACAATATGTGGATGTTATTTGGGTCCTTACATAGAAAAAAAATAAATAAAAAAACTAAAGCACTTAGATGACAATAAGAAATTTGATAAGTCAGTGTAATTTAAAAAAAATCTAATTATGTAGTAGATATGCTTATTAAAAAGGGATTATCTTTATATAGTTTGACACAAATATATATATAGTCTATCTCTACACAGCCGTTTGAAATATTAAACTTAATATTATATGATATCCAGGATTTTCTTCAGTTTAATATTAAATGGAGCAAATTGGTTGCATATAGAAGATAAAGATTAGCCATGGATTGAAAATAATCTACATACTGTATAGAAATACCAAGGTTGATTTTGTATTTTCTCTTTTTTGTATGTTGGAATTTTTAGTTAAAATTTTAAAAAGACAAAAATATAATAAATTGTAATGCAATCATTTGAAAAAGAAAAGTATAGGGTTTATAACAGTATATACAATTAATTATGTAAAAATGAGCTAAGGATATCAAATACTTAAGACTTTATTATAAACTGCTAATTTGAATTAACTTTTTTTTTTCATGAAGAACATTGCAAAGCATCATTGTGACTTTAAGAGTATGTCTAATATGGGAATATTTATTTTCAAAAGGAGTTGAGAGCAAAAAAAAAAAAAAAAAAAAAGACAGCAGAAATCCTTCAGAACAGAGTATGATCAGATTTACTGTAAGTGGTACTCATTTACCAAAAGTGATTAAATTATAATCAGGATGTACCTTGAAGTACCCACTTCAGTAGACAGACCAGAATATATTTAAGAAATATAGAACTGTGTACTACCTCTATTTTTTATCTCTCACAAACCATACTGATGCTTTGGTTTTAATAGAGGGATGTATTGCCTGTGTATCTTTATTGCATATTCCATTGACACTTTGAACCTGAAATTTGGTGCAAAGACCATATTTTTTTCAAAAGAAAAATTCATCAAATTTATAGAAAAGGGTTTATATGCATTTTGAATATTTTTCTGGAGATAATGGAAAATTCCAAGCAAATGCAATTCCTAATTTTTTTTTTTAAGTGGCAAAATCATAAAAGTTAGAAAATGCCCAAAGGGACTCGCATTAGCCATAATGGTAGTGCTAACTGACTTGGTAGTGTATGCCTGGCTGACTTCTTTCAAAGACGTATAACTGTGTTTTGGAAAAACCATGCCCTAGTGGTTACTAGCTGTATTTCCTTTCAGAAATGGGAGAGCAACTCCTCCTAAAATTAATTATTCGAAGTAAGAGTTCCAAAATATATAATCTGTCAAGAATCATAGTTTGACCTTTCCATACCCAGAAGGAAATCATTATGAATGTGGCTAGAGCCATAAATACATACACCATCTGCAATGTACTAAGCTTATTGAAATTACTTCATCTGCTACATTAAAGTTACATAGAGTTAAATAGAGTACTTCAAAACTTCATTTTTACTTCCACTTAACTTCACTGCAAGTTATCTGTATATGCTGAGTGGACAATTTGAGAGGTGTGTAAGTCCAGATCCCCCAGTTGATCTCTGTTCTTTGTGTTAGAAATTATGAATTTGGATTCAATGGCATGCAGGGGAGAGGAATCCAGATGGTGACTAAAATAAGTACCCACCAATATATCTGTTGCATTACATGGCACAGCCTTGCTCTTGGCAGCAATCATAAGGTGAGTGGCAGTTAGACAACTGTGCTACTTCAAATTTTAATACGATTTGTGCATTAGCATATGATGTGCTGGTTTTTTAGATAACTTGGCAAGATTTTAGTGCATGCTTTATAGGAAAATACTGAAAATCCTTATTTGTTTGTAGTATTTTAAATTATAGATCCACTTTCTTTTTCAGATGTTCATGAATAAATATTTTGCCAATATTTAGAAATCTATTGTGTGATTATTGTATTTGATGTGTAAGTTATTTCTTTTCAATATCTTTTAAAGACAAATTATTTTTGTTTTCTATGTGGGGACATTGATTTGTAACACTCCATGTGATTTTAGAGACTTAGGATCATATCTCCTTAGGTTCTTCACCATATTCCATTATGTTCCCTCCCCACTGTGTTTTCCTCCCTCCCTCTCATTGTTTCTATTCTAGAGTAAATTTTCTAGAGTTAGTTTATTGTTATGACTTTATCTGACCTTTTTCTTCTCTATAGTCTACATATAAGTGAAACCATCTTATATCTATCATCCTTATGACTTATTTTGCTTAGCATTATCTCCTCCAATTCAACCCACGCAGTTGGAAATGGAAAGTTTTAATCTTTTTTATAGCAGAGTAATATTCCACTGTGTATATAAAATACATTTCCTAATTTCCTTTTCTGTCCATGGTCACTGAAATTTTTTCCATGTCTAGGCTACAATAAATAGTGCTGCAATACTTATAGAGGAGCTTATATCCCTTCTATTTTTGTTTTTGCATTCTTCAGGAATATATCTAGGAGAGGGATTGGTACTTTATTGGGTAGATCTATTTTAGTATTTCAGTATGCTTCTATGCTATAGTCGATAGATGTTGGGCTATCTATATTCCCTCCAACAGTGCACAGATATTCTTTTTTCTCCACATCCTTGCCAACACTTTTTATTTGTCCCTACCTCTTTCCAACACTTTAAATAGCTACTTTTATTTACAATGTTCTGAGCACTGCTTCCTGTGCTCCCTTTCCCTTAAACAGGTGGATTACTATGAACTTTTTTTTTTTCATCTTGGCCATAAAAATACATTTTTATTAATTGTGACAATGGTTTTTTTATTCATTGAAATTTTGACACATGATTCTCAAGAAAATGATTTTCCATTTTCTCTATATAACATATTTAGTTATACACAGTGGTTATGCTGTGCAACCTATCAAAATGTTTATGATGATCTCATTTATCCATCAATGTTACTTATAAAACTGCAAAGATGAAAGATTGAAATAAATGAGTGAGGCATTCTTTCTTACCATCATTAGTTTTAAAATGTGCATATATTATAAGCTGAGTGCTTTGACATAGTATTGTTGCCTATATTATTTTACACAATGTGCAGAGTTTATGATTGTTGTAAATCCCCCCAAAAGCAAAGTTTGTCACTTTTTGGTTTCTCAATTCATAAGTTTCCTTGAGAAAACTCTACTCAAGATTGAATGTTTCTGACAGATATAAACAAGTAAGTTGTTCCATTTGCTAATCTCATAGCGATATTTTCTTCCTTGCTATAACTCTTCTAGCTGTGTAATTATTATTAACAATAATTTCACTCTAAATAGCTGGATTAAAAAAATAAATCACAAGGCAGCTATATATATTAAAGATTTTAGATAAATTTAGACTCTACTCTGTTAGAAATTAATCTTACCGATTTGCAAGCTCAGTTGAGGTTTATGATGGGGTTCAAGACATGTTCCCTAAAAATATCTAGTGTTAGTATATTTATCATTTTAAACTGAAGAAATTTGAGAAAACACCAGAAGCAGGAAGGTTACTTTGCCCTTTTCCTGAAACAGATCAGGAAAACTTCATGTGAGAAATACTCTCCCAATCCCTGGAGGAAAGGAATGTGCCCTGTGGTTTATCACACTAGCCTCATTTTCCTACCCCTATCATATTTCTAGGGAACTATCCACTCTTCTGCAAACCTACCAGGAAATACTCAGCTCTAGCAAACTGTTTCTTTGAGTCTTCATTTCTCCATGAAGCCTCTCTTTCCACACAAAATTTACACTAAAAACATTTACATGCTTTTCTACTGTCCACCCTTCTTTGTCAACTTAATTTTTAGACCCAGAAGGGGCCCTAGAGAAGACAAAGGAAAACGTTATCAGTGTCTTTTCCAGAATTGTCAAGTATAAAATAAATGCTGCAAATTTAAGTATCTTTCAATAAGCAGTGATTTAAGAAATCAGATTAGAAACATGAATCAGAAATTATTATCTTAAGCATTCATATTCTACTAATTTTAGAGAAAAGTAGAGTATAATGAGTTATACATATATTTGGAAAAAACGTATATTTGGGCATTAGACAATGATGTGTAAATATATGAGATTTGCCAAAATGAAATCATGTTAACCCAACAAATACTTTATCAAATACTTGTTCTGAATCAGGGCTCTCTTCAGCAATTTCATAAATGCTAATTGTTAAAAGTTTATAAAATTTGAAGTATTAAAATGTATTATTATGTAAATTATATTGGGAAGTTATAGCATTATGCATATATATTTTTAAAATGGGTCAAGTCCAGCACCTTAATTGATCAATGGGGAAATCAGATTATGACATTTAGATTCACCCATGGCCTCATGTAAAAAATGGAATTGTTTCCTGTGCACTTTTTAAGGACACTAAATTGACATGAATTATCTCTAGGGAGACAGAAAACCCTGAACTGACACTTCAAAGGATGAAGAACCTTTTAGGCACCACTAAAGTGTGTTTTAGTAAACCATACAGATTAATGCAATTGTATCACAAATGTAACTTTCAGAATGAAATGTGGATAATAATTAGGCAAAATGTTATTTTGAGATTTTTAATCCCAAATGGTTCATTGTTTCATATTCTAAATTCCAGTGCCCTTGTAGATCCAATTAAGATGCTTAATTGAAGAATTCCAAGTAAGCAGACTGCCCTGACATTCACAGGGGATTATGCCTAGTAATGATAGTTCTGAAATGAACAGAAGAATACTCTCAAATATTAACAGAGAAACATAGATTTGAGAATGCAACAGTTATTCTCCAAGCACAAAGAAAATGAAGCCTGAGAATCAGAGCACTATGGTAACCAAGAGTGCCCTTGTTTTCTTTGACTTTCATGATTCATTTTAAACTCTCCATCTGTATTCTTACCCTCCCCCAACCCCAATCCATTCATTCTTAAGCAGTGGAAGAAATAAAATGAGAGCTATAAAATTTTAATATAATACCATTACATTCTAAGAATGATCTGTAACTTTATTTAAAATGCAATGAGAAAAAATATCTATGACTGCCAAAGACTCCTTTCAAAGCAAAAATTCAGGAACAACCAATGGGATGGTTTGACTAGGGGCACTAGAGAGAATTGCTTATCTGTCTTTGATTTCAGTAAGCACATTAGCACCCAATAATACTTGTTCTTATGTTGAACCAACATTTTCATGATTCAGTTTGACTCTTCATGCGGGCATATCAATTTTTTACATGTCTTTTACTATGCGTATGTGGACACAGATCATTCCCATGCTGTGAATGAAAACACACAAAACGTGGTGGAGATGGAACTGCTTGTGTGGCATTTACATTTCTCTGATAAATTGTATGGCAATAATTGTATTGTGCTTTTAACATTTCCAAGCTATCAATTACATTGGCATTTACTGATGGGTCATTCCAAAACAGAGAAAGGGTAATCACTAATAAAGTATCATTAATCTTAGTTTTAATAGTTTAGAAATTTATCCTTGATATATATAACACATTAAGAATAAAGTCTTGGAATTGAGGTATTTTGGTGATTTTTTTAAATATTAAAGCAATATTAAATAATAGTAAATATTAAAGGAGAAATTTTAAAGCAAAACTTACATATAGAAGTTACCTGTGTTTATCTAAAAATTTATTGTTTTAGTGTTTTCTTTGTGGAATAGCAAATAATTGTGAATTATTATCTTTTTGCTTCCACTGCTCAGCTCTCCTTGTTTAAAATTATTCCCTTCTATGTTTGAATCTTATTCTTTCTCTATCCATTGGCACGCCAAGCCAGTATTCACACAGACCAACTCCTCTCATTTCTGTACAACAATTTTTCTCAGGCAGTGGTCCTAGCAGGGTTAGTACTACTTTCACTGGCCCAGAAAGTACGAAATCTTTAGTCATCATCCAGAAACAATATCTGCCATATACATTGCACAAAAAAATCAGTATTCTAGCTCTTGGGACAAAAGGTGACATTCAGAGAGCATTTATATTTTTTACAGACTGCCAACTGATCAATTCTCCCTTATTACTGCAGGTTTCCAGATTGATTTGTCTTCTGATTGAGCATATTTCAGTATCGTAAATCTGAGTTCAACAAATTCTGCTTTTGTTCAAATATTCTACAGTTGTCAAGAAGTACAAATAAATTGAAATTAAATTGCTATTTATTCCATGTGCCTCTGGAGGGATAAAGGCTAGAGAAACAATTATTGTGTTTTTTGAAACCTGTATGTATTGTTCTTTTTGCTTAATTATATGAAAATTGATCATTTCTTCCTAGACATGACACTTTTTTTTTTGTATTTAAGATATATAACTAAGGGAAAATAGCTCAGATTATAATTTTACATAGTTTAGATACTTTCTGCTGGGAAACCACTTTTATTTGATACAAGTCTCCATCTTTTGTGTGTTTCATTTAAGAGAAACAAAAGTTGTCAGTTTTATTTCCAACAGGTGTTATAGTAGAAATGTTCAAAACTGATATATTCTTTGTGGGACACAGCTTTCAAAATGAATTTTGGTGTTACTATCTGTCTTTCTTGTGTGAAACTGTACTGCTGAAAGAAAAATGTTTCTTTACCATCCTGACTTTTAAATTATTAGTGCTTCCTTAATGGCAACTGTCAGGTATTCCCAAGACACCTGGAGACAAACTTGGTGAAACAGAAAATAGAACATCATATTATATAAAAGTAAAATAAAGGGAATGCTAGAACTACTGCACATATAGCAAGTATGACCATTTCACCCCAAAGTGACCATTTTAGCTTATATTTCAGGTGAATTTAGTCCTGGAAAACATGATTGGAAATAACAATTAAGATGCTTCTATTTTCATTAAGAGCAAGGAATACTTACATATGTGAACTTTCTTTTTCATGAACTTCATCTTTAACTCTCATATTTCAGAAACAGCAGAATGTAATGCATCTTTCCATTTTAGCATTTTGCATTTAGTATATATTTGCCATCTAATTGGGGTGGGTAAATGTTGTGGAGGTCACTAAATTAGCACCAAATATAAAATAAGCATCTGGGTTTAAAAAAATAATGTTCAATTGAAATGTTCTGTACTTCAGTTAATTTTGAAGTGAGTTTTTATTACACAATGACACAGTTTATTATTTAATTATCACACCCACACAAACTATAATATATGTATACATCTTCCTTCTTTATGTGTGTGTGTGTGTGTTTGATAAGGAAGTGCTCTTTATATAATACTTCATATAATTTTGAGAATGTTTTTATATGTAATTTTCACTATTTAATATTTTACATTTCAAAATAATTTTATAATTTAGTTGCATATAATATTCTTTTTAAACTCTGAGAGGTCTGAAACATTCTTTGGATTGCTTCAATGTGTTTAAAATTTCAATCTGATCAGAAAATCACACCATCAGACAAATGACTTTCATACCTCAACAATCTTTGCAAGAACAATTAAAAAAAACTTTTAGGTTAGAAATAAACATATAAAAAGGCTGCTTGACTATAAATTTCATAAACAACATAGATACATTTTTCATTTAGATTTAATTATCTGTAAAACTTTGTTCTATAAATTTCCTGTTTTAATTTGTTGTAAGTGCTGTTTGTAAAGCAATGGGCAAGTATTAGGAAGTAAATTTCCAGCTTTTGAGTTGATTTAGTATAACAAATTCAACACTTCTGAATTAGAAATAAAAGAAAACTAAATACAAAATGGCATCTTACACAAGGTACAAATCACTTGCATGATTATTTACTTTTTAATTTAAGCAAGTGCTAAATCTCTTGTCCTTTGAAATTTAAAAAAAAATGTCTATTATCTTTCAATTTAATATTGGCAAGTAAAATAGTTAGCCTGACCTTAACAACTTCTAACTCCTGTATTAAATTTGTGGTACTTGTGAATTATAGGCACAGCTGAGTAAATTACAGGAAGAGTAATTAGAAAAACAAGAACAACAGGTGATGATTTAGTCAGGCTGCCAAAATTTTAGATTATTAATTTATTTATCTATCCTTTTTTTTCTTCCATTTTACAACTTTCCTCTTGGTATTGGATACTGTGTTCATTCCCTATTGCTCATTTTAATGAATACTTAACCATATGAAATATTTGTTCATTTCAAGGGAATTCCCCCTGGTTTCAAAAAAGAATGCAAAAGCCATTTCAGAGCTTAATTAGGGAGATTTGGAACCTCTATGCTTGTTCAATCAATTTTATCACAAGTAAAAGCATTTTAACTATTCCCTTTGTCTATAGAGTCATTTGCAACCCAGCAGAAAAATTCCATTCCTTCCATAGTAAGCTTAACCAAGCAGGACAGTCAGAAGGAGTGAGGTCACACTGGAAAATGTTTTTAAAAGAGGTTTCTAAACCCTTTAAAATTTAGGTTACGTTTTAATGAGCATTGCAGAAGAGTTTGATCCCCATGGGACAAATCAATTTGGAGTGTTACACTGCCTGTTCCTGTTAGCCCCTGAAGCACCACCTTAACTGACTTCTCCCTGGCTATGTTGAACCAGATATTCAGAATGAAAGAATGCAAATATACAGTCTGAGAATTTCTCCCTCACCCAAGGATCACCTAAAGCTTCAGCCATTTTATTATTCAAGTGGTAAGAGGGGACTGAGTGGGTAGAAAAAAAAAATTGGCTATTTCAGCACTAAGAGAAGTGTGAGGTTTAAGGTGGGTTATGGTAGGCTTTGAGAGCCTGCCTTGGAATATGCTCAGTGATTATTCCCCACTTGGGTCTAGATTGCCTGCTGGTATATAGTAAGTCAAATCTCAGTCTGGGAGCCAGTAGTGTTTACTGAAGGATGAAAGAAAGCTTCCTGATGAAGTTCAGAGCCCATGTCTACCTTTTCTCTCATTTGTATGTTGTTTCAGGAATTTTTAGACTCTCATAATGTTGGTGAAGTAGGAATTCTCTCTCATACGAGCTACACAATTGTTTCTTCTTTATATATTGTATCAAATAAACTGACACCAGGCATCCTCCTGAAAGACCAATCTGCTCCAGAGTGTACTCCTCCTGGACTATTTACTGCATTATACTGTCTCCCTGCAGTAAGGAAATTATATATTAAAGATTAACTGAGCATATCATTTCCTCTCTGTAGGCTGCCATAAAGTAAGAAGTCTACAGACTGCTGCGTGATACTTTTGCAGCTTTTCTCACTTAAAGAAAAATCTTGAGACTAGATGAATGCTTGTACATCATTCCATTTATGGATAAATATTACCATTACAGAAATTAAGCAACTCCCTGAATTTAGCCCTTGTTCTAGAAGATATTAACTATTTAGTCTTTACCCTTTTAGCTTTTTAGTCTTTTGCTTAAGGGGCACCCTCTCAATGAACCCCACTTGACCACCCTACTTAAACTTGCAATGCGTGCTATCCCACTCTTTATTCTCTAATTCTACTCTATCACCTGTTTGCTCTTGGAGTTTTTCTCACCTAGCACACCATTTCTTTTTTTCTTATTAGTTCAGTCATTCCCCACTGTAATGCATACTTCATGTGGGCAGGGATTTGTGTTTATTTTATTCCCTTGAATACCCTCAAGTACCAAGGACAGTGTCTCACACAAAGAGAACACCACATGAATCATTTTCTGTAAATGTATTTACTAGATATTATTAATAAAATTATGGCAGAGAGCTATGAGTGCTATGGTGGGTGTGCTAAGGTGACTACACCTGAAGGGGGGGATGTTATACTTCCAAAATAAGAACACAATGTAAACCAATGGTATTGCAATAAAAGTATTAAAAATTAAACTGTAGTTTTAGATATAAAATAAATGTGCATTAACATAAACTCATATAATAATCTATTTTTTCCACAGCTGAACTTCACATATGATATTTATACCACTCTGATAAATTATCTTATTTCAACTTTATTGAATAATAAATGGAAAGAAACAAAATAATTTTTTGAAAACATGTAGTTTGTAAGAGATCAAGATGGAATTTAGGACTATTTATATTTACTTGTGTTGTACATGTTCTTTATAATTTCCATAAGAGCTAAGTGGTTTACAAGAAAGCTGATTTCTTTCCTGTGTGGTACATCTGTCACAAGGAAGTTACTGTTCTGGTTTCTCCTGTTTACTCTAGAATTCAGGCTGTCTAGAAAATTATCCCTTCTTTCAGAGAGACATAAGACATGGCAATGCACATGCTGGTCCTTAATACTTTGATATATCTGAGAAAAGACCTTGAATATTAAATACTATCATATTGTTGTGGTTAATTTTGAGAATCATGGATTCTTAAGATTTAAAAAATAGCTTTTTGATGCCTGAATTTATCTATATATATATTTTTTCAGTTCATCTACAGCAAAGGATCTCTAGTTTTGATAATCTAGTGTTTATAAATAATGAAAGATAGTTCGGTCAAAATTTAAACGTGAATTTAAATCAGTTGACTCATTTATTTGACCTTTATATAGTCCACAGAACTAAGTAACATTACTGATGACTGACATTTTATTCTCATGCTTAATTATTTTTGTAAGTATTTTGTGGCTGCTCCATAAGAAATTACTTGCAAGTATAAAGAACCTCAACAATAAAACCATATCCAATTTAATGTACTTTTCCCTGGCTGAATTATTTTAAATGTCATTAGAGAGAGCATTTAATTTCTTTGAGACATTTTGACTGGATTCTTCTGACTTGGAAGCACAATAAAGAACACAAGCTTTTTAAGTCTCACCAATGGAGAAAAGAGATAAAATATTGGGTCTTTTCACCTGAATGTTTCAATGCAGGATTACATGAGACAGGATATACTAGTTTATGGAGAGATAACAAGCTGAAGATCTTAGTGGTTTACAAGAAAACTGATTTCTCTCCTGTGTGGTACAACTGTCACAAGTAAGTTACTGTTCTGGTTTCTCCTGTTTACTCTAGGACTCAAGCTGTCTAGAAAATTAGATGTTTCAGAGAGACATAGGACATGGCAATGCACATGCTGGTCCTTAAAACTTTTGCTGAGAAATCAATCTTCACTAGCCTAAACAAACGATATGCCCATGTCTGGACATGCCTCAGGGTAAAGAGGTCATATGACGCAAACTGATGTCAGGAGAGAGTAGTGCATGATAGGTTTAAAGGGAGGTGAAGGGACTAGTTTCCAACATTAATGAAATATATCTAATTATCTTTTAAAACTTGACTGACTCACAGGGTATTCTTTCTCAGAATAATATGATAACCTCTATGTTTTTGCTTTATCTTAAACATAGGGCAGATTATATTGTGCTATAGCCACACTCACTTTATCCTCCAGGAGGACCAGTTCCTTCCATTTGCAAACAAATATAGTAAAAACAAACAAACAAACAAAAACCCCAAAAGCCTATTTGCCACTACACTTTTGGGAAGTAACTCTGACTATATTTAGAACTATTTTTGTTCTGAAAATTCACTCTTGCAAATAGCCCCTAAGACTCAATCTCCTCTTCTTCAATTTCACCAGACTTGTTTACACATATTCCTTTCCTGGCACACCTCTGCGGAATGGAATAATCTCTGTCTACCATGTGCAATGAATTCTGCATAATGAGAAAATAGCTGGCAGAGTAAGTTGATTCCATATACTCTGAACATATGGCTTAGAGAAGGTCAGAGGAACTCAGGTTGGGAAACTTGATTCCAATTAGAAGAGATACTAGCATCCACAGTACTGTGAGGAAAAAATATTGTTTTATAAATATGGGCTTCATTAAGCACCTGTCTGTACAATCTAATGAGGATATTCAAGTTTAAGAATAGCAATAAGTGATTAGGTTTCACCTTGAATATTAAAAATTATTTTGACTAAGGTCAGAACTACAAAGTGAAATGAAGTACAAACTTCTTTCATGTCCATTTTTTCTCTGGCAATCTGAAGGCTGAATTCATGCTCATTTGTTTCCAAATGACTTACAAGATGATATTATTTCTTTCTGTTCAAAGAGACATGTGAACATCTCTTTTTCCCTTGCCAAAGATATTCAAACAAGACTTCCATTTTTATTCCAATTTGAAGCAGTAAGTAATAATTGTAGGAGTAAACTTTTCCTCTCTTCAATATTTAACTTAATTTATCCGTTTTGTCACCTAGCATCTCTTTTGGGGCAGAGCATTTTGAACATTATTCCTTCAGGTGACTGCTTGATAGGAACTACTTTTTATCTCTTAAGATTGCCTGGTGAAGTTAGATTTTGAAACATAGCATGAGATCCTTTCATTTCTCCTATCACCTGTAATTTAAGCTGATTTCTACCACTGAATCCATGTATATGTCAATTATTCCCTCTGTTTCATGTCTCCTCTTGCAGACATGAGATCTAGAAATATATGGTCTTATACATAGCACTCAGTGCTCGAGGAGCAATGTGATGTTTCCTTCATCTTGTGTGGAGTCAATCATATCCCAGATATTCTTGGAATTTTCTAAGTGTTTTTCATTTGTCCCTTCAGATCTGTAATTCTCCAGCTTGTTCTTTGGCCTGGTAGGCTGTCATTTTGAAATAAATTGGTGGGTACACTTGCTGCCTGGCTTTTGGTTTGGTCAAATAGGCATTGACATGAGATTAAAGAGTGAAAGAAGAGTAAGGCAAGGATACTACTTCCTTCCTTTCACTCTATTGTATTTCCTCCACCAGTTCTTAAACTGGTAACCCAGGTCACAAAGCATCCAACTCTGTACCATCAGTCTCGGATTATGAGAATGCACACATTTATAAATAACCCCTTGGTTAAAGATGCTTACAGCTTATAGATAGTCTCTTAAACTCTCCTCTATTACACCTTTGATGATATATTATTTTCCTTTACTGACTTTGGCTGTAATCACCATGCCTTTAATTATTTTGTACTACAGATTATACACATGAATAACTTATCCAACCAATGATGAACCTCCATTGTAAAGGGTGTCTTCCTAATATGTTACATTCTACAAATGTTTAATTGTATCTCATCAACTTTTTTTCTTTACAATTGTGTGTTTAGTGTCCTGAGATAAAACATCCTTGTTCCTTTGCTACATAGTCTTCCAAAGTTGACAATATTTATTCCCAGATCTGGAATCCAAAAGTGTATGGACAATATTTTATGCATGTTGAAAGATTTGGGATCTCCTCTTCAGGAGACTTGGGGGAAAATTGATAGTTTTCTGATTTTGAAACTTTGAACAAGACTTTTTTCATATCTAGGTTTAAGTTCCCTTTATGTGAAGTGAGGGATTTGGGCCAAATAAGGGTTTCTTCCCATTATGAAAGTTTTAGTTTTTCAGTAGACCTTGTCTATATGCTAAGCACACAGAAGATTTTTTAATTATATATGAAAAATATAGAACAGTTTAGAATATAATGCTAAGAAGTAAAATTTTGCTTCTAGATTAATTTTCCCGATTCAAGCATTTTTCTTGAGAGACATTATCCTTTGGAAAGTTCATTGATGGTAAAGTTCCTTAAATTATATGTCAAAAAGTATATTTTGCATGTTTTATGGAGTGATTATTTAAAAGAATAGTGAGTCCATTTCCCACAAAAATATGAGAACCACTGTCCTTTCCCTTTCCTCATTCCAACTCCTTGAAGACATAAGATGTTGATATTCTAGACTGTTGAAAACAATTTATACATAAGCTACACCCCTGATTAATACATTTACATGTACAAGGACTCATCTTCTTTTCACGGATTTTAAATTTCTTTGGAGCCTACTGATGGATTTTTCAAATCAACCTTTGACTCTGAGATACAAGAAAAAAGACTTTTTGTCTATGTGACTTTCTTTGTAGCCTCTAAAGGCATATTAAGTGCACTGCTGAGAAAAAAAGAGAACTCAATTTCTCTCACAAGAAAATCAGATTAGGATTCTTTATTTGAGATGAAGTGTCTTCTTCCTTCTGTTTCTCAGCTTTTGCTTCTCTGCAGCACTAAATTATGGATTCTATTGACGTTTCTGTTCTTGACACAGTGCTCCATCAAGCATTTTGTTTGTCTTTCATTGATTTTCTTCTCTCTTTTCTCCTTATAAAAATCAACTGGTCACATTTACATCATATTAAATGGAGTGATACATTGTATAGAATCAAACTCTAGAGGAGGCAGAAAATTACTTTATTGATAGGTAATTCTTTATGCTTCCAAAATGTTTCTTTCTTTCTTCTCTATTTCTCAGTGTAGTCACTATCCTCAATCAGTTTTCACCTAAAATACTTTGCTTATTTTAATCATTTTTTCTTTCTGCCTATGTATCCACTTGCTATTACTTATAGTTCTGTTTATTTACCTACGTTTCATCTTTTAATATGCGATCTATCTATCTATCTATCTATCTATCTATCTATCTATCTATCTATCTATCTATCTATCTATCTATCTATCTATCTTCTATTATTTATCTATCTCATCTATGTACTACTGCCTACCAGGCAGATATTGGTCCTTTTTAAAAAAAGTTTAAATTTTAATAAGTAATAATTATTTTACTTTCACTCTTGCAATTCTCAATTTTTTCCTGAGATTCTATTATTTAAATTCTTAGTTTTTATAGTCTTATCTATGATTTTTTTATTTTAGAAAATAATAGTCATATAATTTAAAATTCATTCACTTAACAATGGTAAAGCCATTGAAGGTTTACATTAAAATTTTCTAATAAATAATAAGAATATTTTTAATGTAAAAGTAAGGCAGTAAACAAAGTTTCATACTTTTAAAATTTTTGAACCATCTAGAAGCATAGAATATACCAGAACTTACATACTTTCTTTTACATTCAATCTTCTTTTGATATGTTTTCCAGGAAATGTATAAAGACATTCCATCACAATTTAAATATCTAGCTGGAAAATAGAAGATTTTTTTTTTAATAACCTAAAGGTTTTTTCAGTGTTGAGTCCAAACTCATGTCAATAATTTTTTCATACTCTGTTACATTTGAGTCCACTGGAATATTTTGATATTTTCACCTAGTGAAATGTTGAATCATGCATAAGTCATTTGGAAAATATTGGTTCACTGAGATATGCAGTTCTTGCCCGTGTTTACACTTTATTTAATAATTTGAAAGCTCAAAATGTAATAACTACTGTTAAGTTTTATGCTAAAATATTTTAAGGTATCATCAATAGTATTCTTAAAGAAAAATAGCTTTTTTAAAGAATCATAAGTAAATCATGGAACACACAATGTTAATTAGGCATTTTAGTGTTAGTAACTGTTGTTTTAAGATGACACAATGAAAAAGGAAATCAATTGTTATAAAGATAGTTTTGATATGACAATTCTTCTGAAAACGTATCTGGGTTTCCCTTATGTCCATAGAGCACACTTTAGTAAATACTGTTGAAAACAACTCTGTGAGGTTCTCATTAATCTCATTTTACAAATTAGAAAACTGGGGTGAAGAGAACCTATGTAGCTTATTCTAGGACTGGTCAATAAGTAAATGAGTTGATATTTTCACTGGGGTAATCTACTAAAAAAAGTTAATGTCCTTAATTTTGACAAATCAAATAATATTTTTTGATTTATATATAATATAAATCTGTAAAATTTATTATCACTGCCTTTTCTTTTCACTGTTTTCAAATCTCTTTTTTTTTCCATGGCATCTTCCTCTCCTAGTTTTCCTTATCCACATAGGAAACTCTTCTTCACCCTATTTTCTCATTTTATTTTTTATAATCATTCATTATCAAGTTGGAACACCTTAATGCTTCATATTTCCTATCTTCCTCAGATTAAACACTATAGACAATATCCACGTGTTTGATTCTTTACATTGACTTGCAGATGATTTCATTATATACCCAACTCTCATTTCTTTGTATACCTAAATCTGATTTCTCATCTAAAAAACACTTATTTTAAATTGACTTCTTCCCCAAACAACTTCAAAACCCTTTTAGTGCAAGATGGCCACAGAATGATGACACCAGCTTTGTCTTCTCTACATACTCATGACTAGATTGCAACAAAGAGACCCACATCTCCTGAAGGAAAGTCAGACTTGGGAGCACATTTTAGGAGTAATGTCTGGAGGAGAGGGATCCCGGCATGCAGCAGAACAGGATGAGCAGGTAGTATATGTAGACAGGCAAGATTAACCTGGTGGCCTGTCTACTTCTGCTAGAAGCAGAGTGAAATGGCAACGTTCTTACATAACAACCCCCAGGAAGCCCTTGAATTATGGACTTGCCACAGTAGTTCTCCACAGATACCTTTGCAGACCTCAGAGACTCTATGGTTGATCCTGGAAGTGGCCTCATAGACAGTAGCCCTCTGCAGAATTCAATGAGCTCTGCTACCAGATTTAAAAGCAGATGCACTAAAAAATAAATAAATAAATAAATTAAATTAAATTAAAAAATAAATAAATTAATTTAATTTAATTTAAAAAATAAAAGCTGGTGTGCTAATCTCAGTTAACCTCAGGATAGAAACAATCCTATAACAATATGCCCTCTGCAGAATCATGCAAGCCTGGGAGATTTATAGAAACAGCCTTTCCCATAGTAGGCCCAAGCAGACCTCAGAGAAATTTGGGACAGCACCTGGAAATGGATCTGCTATTGTAATTTCCCACAGACCCCAGTTTGCCTGGGGGAGGTCTGAAAGCAATACAGACCCTATACATACAGGGGGACAATGGAGCTATCCTGTCAACAATGGAATCAACATGACAGACCCTGAGAGAGGCAACTGCAGGGTCTCGTACCAGTGGGTTGCAGCAGCAAGTCAGATAGATACTGTTCAGACAGGCTTCCATAGATGAGTGGGGCTGATTATCCCTTGGTCAATGGATACAACTGCAGACTTCAGTGGACTTGACATGAGATTTGTGTGACATTGAACTCGATGGGTGGAGAGTGGTATTTGTGGCCTGTGCTATGGAGTACAGGACCTAGTGACAGAGCAGTCAGAGGCTCTTATGGGGAACAGAAGTTCTGTGGAGGCATATTCCCTTGAGAGAGAGGAGGAGCCATGTGGAGGAGTTGGGCTGTTCCTTACAGACTGGGTCCTCAGTGAAGATAATATCAGGTCAGACATTTTGATTTATGCTTCCTACCCTGTGAGACTGGTACTAACTTTGTGACATATGCTGAAACTGCTGAGTGTCTTACTACAAATCTCAGAGGTGAGGGATATAAGACTTGGTGCCACAAATACTCATCTACACCCATACATGGACTCCTCCAATCCCTCCTCATCCTGCTTATTCAGCAACTGTAAAAGAGAACAGCGTACATAAAATATCAACAAGGCATAAATTAATAAAACAATGGTGATATTAAAAACAGCAATAAAATGGGAATATCTCAACTAGCAAAATACACTGACAAAAATATAATGCATGGAAATATGAGAATTCAGGAGACTGTAGCATCATAAAGTGATAAAGCTTCTCAAGATTCCAAATAGATTCTTTGACCCTAAGAAATGAAAAGTGCAAAATGACTATACTGAAAAAGGAATTAAGCATATATAGTATTGAACCTAAGAAAGCACTTGGTTGATGGAATCTTATGGGACTTACACCAGGGAACTTAGTCATGAGACTATAAAATATTCTATATAAAGAAAAACTTTTGGAGATACCAAGAGGGAGAAAAAGCAGGAAAGGTTTTTCCATTAGGCTTACATGATATTTAAGGAAATGCTGCAAGTAAGGAGGCAAGGAAATGACAAATTAAAATTACTAAAATATAAAAACTGCCAGAAAAGAATGTTATACCCTATAAAACTGTTAACTTTAGAAATCAGGAGAGTAACAGCATTCCCAATGAAAGAAGATGAAGTAGTTTATCAGTACCTGGACTCCTCTACAAGAAATGGTGGAAAGAACTCCCCTATCTAAAAAGGAAGAAAAGACAAGTCACAGAAAACTGAACTTGGAGATAGATACAAGCAGAAAACTGGACATGAAACGGTAGAAGCAAATTTTCCTATATCATTAATCATCCTGTTAGTTATAAATAGACTGATCTCACCAATCAAAATACACACAGTTGCTGGTAATATGGTAAAACAAAACCCAACATGTGTCTCTTTCCATGAGACCCATTTGAGCTCCAGATATAAACAAAGACTCATGTAAATGAAATTGGGTCAAAAAGGGGCAAAAGCCTCCAACCAATAAGCCACAGGTCTGCTTCACCTCTGCGTAGCAGTTGCCACTCAAAATGCAGTTTAACAACAGGGTTTATTAGCAAGGGAGTTCAACAGGGAAAACGAAAAGTCCTTAAAGCTACAAGTGGTGGGTTTTCTTATCCCAGTCACCATTCTCAGTCCCAGTGGGAGGTAGTGATGGAAGATAAACTTTCCTTATATGATTCTTGCCCTGCAGATAAAGATAAAGCCTCCAGTGAGATGTGGAAACCCATGCAATTTCACAATTTTCCACTAGAAAAACATTTCGTATAAACATATAAAAGGTCATTTTTTTGTTTTTCAATTTTTCCATTGTGAGAAAATTCAGTCTTAGTGCGCTGGTCCCTTCAGCATCATTGTATTTATTAGCTTTCATTGACAGAGGCTAGGAAAAATGGCATCATTATGGGCCAAGTGGAGAAGAGAGTCAAAGAGGTCACTGTAGCTTTGTTTAATGAGCACAGGTAGGACACAGTCTTTGCCCCCACGTTATCAGAATTTTCTGAGTTGAATATTGACTTACTATCTTGAGTAACAGATAATCTGGTAATAACCTCTATTGCAAATCCCTGAAGAACTTCTTTAAAATGGATCACTCCAGGATCATGCCCAATTTCCAATTTGATGTGTTCACAATATTTTAGATTTTTTTTTTTTTGGTCATAGATCAAAAGGTATAAACTCTAATTCTAATAGTAGGGACATTTATAGCTAAATTTATTAATATACCAAATGAATTCTATCTACTGAATAGAATGAAACATTTCATATTGCCTTGCTGACTCAAAAAGTGGCACATTACTACTATAATTACATGATTCAAAGTTCCCGAGTCTCTCCGATTCTACCTTAAAGGCAAATGTTATAATAATCATGTCACCACATCTAAAAATATATTGAAAGCTGCTGATATTATTTAGCTCCAAGGCGTGGTGTGCAATCTATTTTCTTGAAAGATACCGGAAACATTTAAAATATGGTTTTGTGCTGTGCATTTTCTGATAGTTTTTGTTTGTTTGTTGTAGAACTCTTCCCGGTGAGTTGTATTCAGTCATCAAGACAATGACTAAGATTGTTAAATTTTCTTTTAAAAGAAACGAAAAAGTAATAACAGTCTGTTATCAGTCATCAAAATGTCCTTCATCATTTTTTATAGTAGCTTTGTATTTGGTGATTATTTCTTTGGATTTTTAATATCATCATTGGTATCAATATACAAGACATGAAAGTTTTACCTCTCTGGTTTCCATTATTAGGTATGTATCAGTGATGATTATTCCTTCAAATTTTAGAAAACTAGTTAGAAAATAAACTTTAACTAATGTAGATCTCATCATTATTCATTATTACCTGCTGTTTAAGTAAAGTACTTTATGTTACTTTATGTTTTTTTTAATTTATATTCTTTTGCACATTATTATAAAGTTATCAAAAGAAATTATCTTCTAGCATTAAAACTAAAAATAAATGGATGATTCTACACACATTAAAGCTGAAATACTTGTGTTTTGAAACATGTTTCTCAAATTTTGAAAATGTTTTTTTAACTTAAAATAAAAATTAAGTTTCACATAAAATATTTTCTAAAGTGGATAATTAATTTTGAAGTTTGAATTGTATTATTATACCTTGGCTCATATATTTTAAAGTAAATATATTAATAGTTGACTAATAAATGTTTTTTAAACATTACCAATGTCAAAAGTAATGATTAGAAATATACAGTTTAGCCAGTAATTTTCATTAAATACACATTTTTACTTTCCTTCATTATAAAATGTAACTCACTAAATTATTATTTATTTAAATGTCTCTCACATCAAATATTAGAATATCTATTGGCAAAGTCTTGTGATTTATTTAAATTTGTCTCTATTAAAGTAATACAACTTCTGGTGCAAAGCCAACATTTGATAATGGCGTGTTCAGTGAGTAAAATATCTACAGAATGCATACAACTATAAGGGTGTGAAACTAGGAGGCACTTAAGGACCCAATTCAAAAGGGAACTCGAACACAAATATGTCATCAGAGAGTGTTGCTGACTTGATATTAAATGAATAAAATTGGAAACTGAGTCTTGCTGTCTAGTGATAAATGGGCATTTGTTGCATAAGGCGATTGTCAGCATGGTAATTATAAGGACATTAGAGGATGACCAAAATTATCCAAGCCAGCACCATATTCCTAAAGTTTCATTAATTAAACACCTTTATTGAGTAATTGTTATGTGTATTTTAAGAATATAGTGATAGAAGAGACAGCCCCCAGAGTTGAACAGAGTTCAATTTCTAATATGAAAAAGGCTTTGTAGGTAGGAAAAAAAAAAAGGTTCATTGGTCATAGAAACAAGATGTCATGTTTAGTATAAATACAGCATTTACATAATCTCTGAAAATAAAGGATGCCCAGAAAGATATTTCAGTGTTTCCACTAACTTCTCTAACTCCATAATGACTTTATATGGGAAGAAATAATTCCCTTTGAGTAACCTAGGTCACACACAATGCATCTTTAACCAGTTTCTTCAAAACTTGCCATGATATGAATGAAATCAAAGAGAAGGATAAATACAAAGATGAAATAATGACCAGATGTTTCTGTTTTTGTTTTGATTTAATTTTTTATTTTAATACAACATCAATTGTAGTTGCATAGCTATTTTTTCTTCCCCCTATGTAAGTTCTTCCTCTCAATGTGCAACCTATGTGCAACCATTCCACTTTTCCTTTCCCCACTCTGGTCACTCCAACTCCTCTCTCATGCAAGTTTTTGATCAATGCCTGGAAACTGGTCTTTTGGTTTTTTTTTGTTTTGTTTTGTTTTTTTTTTGGAGTAATGTCTTTTTCCTGGGTGATAACTTGTGTTCCTGGGACACAGTAGAGTTCAGATCTCTAGGAGTAACTGTGATGTTGTTATTAAGGCTGAGCACATCAAGAACCTCTTGCAGGAGAGGTGTGTGGCATGGTTCTCCAGGCTCCTTGATTTTGGCACTTCTTATGATGGAAAAGGCTGTCTCTTCTTCTCCAGACCTGTGTGTTGACTGGGTTCTGTGTCTCCTCATTTATGCTGGCTGTCTCTTCCAGTCTAATTAATGTCTGTCATGTGATACTGGTTTTGAGCCTTATAGCTCTGGCTTCTGGTGTTGGGAATCCAACCTGAGTTACTTGCAGTGGAGAAGTTCCTCGGTGGATACAGACTTCAGCAGGTGATTGGTCCAGTTTTTGTCACTTCTCAAATTTACACTTCTGCCATAGGGCCTCAACCACATTTCTGAGGTCTTCCTCCCCATTAAGGAGAGGGACAGCCTTCCATTTCTCCGTGTCTTCTATTTCTTTTAACAAACTAAGACATTTAACAATCTCTTTTATTTTATAAATTAATTAAATAATTTATTCATAAATAAATTTCACATCTTTATAATCCCTGGGGTTTACCCCCCCTCCTGTTTCCCACCATGTTCCCCCTGCCCCCAGTGTTGTGTCCTTCATTTTGGTTGTTGGCTTCTTTTGACTTTTCTTCATGGGTTTTTGCTTATCTTTCCTATGTCCCATATAATAGTGAAAGCATTTGGTGTTTTTTTCTTTTTGACTTACTTCTGCTAATATGATTTCTTCTAACTACATCCATGCTATCATAAAATCATCCAATTTGTCATTTTTAA
This sequence comes from Uropsilus gracilis, assembly GCA_004024945.1. NCBI lineage: Eukaryota > Metazoa > Chordata > Mammalia > Eulipotyphla > Talpidae > Uropsilus > Uropsilus gracilis. The sequence goes on along the minus strand of PVHY01004795.1, from coordinate 34,239 downwards.
TTGATGAGTAATATTCCATTGTGTCTATATAGCACATCTTTTTCATCCAGTCATCTCTTTTGGGACATTTATATTACTTCCATGACTTTGCAATATTTGCTGCAGTAAACATCCGAGCACAGGTGTCTTTTTGTACAAGCACTGAGGTCTCCTTGGGATAGATTTCCAAGATATCAATTGCTGGGTCAAATGGTAGTTTCATTTTCATTAATTTGTGGGTCCTCCACACAGTTTTCCATAGTGTCTAGACCAGTTTGCATTCTCACCAGCAGTGTAAGAGTGTTCCTTTCTCTCCACATCCCCACCAGCACTTCTTGTTGCCCATTTTTTTTGGATGTGGGCTATTCTAACTGGTGTAAGGTGGTATCTCATTGTGGCTTTGATTAGCATTTCCCTGATTGCTAGTGACGTACAATTTTTCATGTACCTGCTGGCCATTTGTATTTCCTCTTTAGAGAAGTATCTTTTTAATTCCTCTCCCCATTTTTTAACTGGGTTTTTTGCTTTGTTTTTGTTAAGTTGCATGAGTTCTTTGTGTATCTTTTTTATCTGACCCTTATCACTTGTTTGTAGGGCAAAATTTTTTCCCCACTTGGTTGGGTTTCCTTTTGTTTTCTCTGTTGTCTCTTTTGCTGTACAGAAGTATTTTAGTTTGATGTAGTCTCAACTATTAACGTTTTCCTTTATTTTTTTTTACTGGTAGTAGATGTATCTAAAAATGAGTTTCTAGATTATAATTCATGAAGAGTTTTGCCCACATTTTCTTCTATGTATGTTATGGTTTCTGGTCTTACATGCAAGTCTTTTATCCATTTTGAATTAATATTTGTACATGGTGTGAGGGAGTTGTCTTAGTCCATTTTTTGCATGTTTTGCACCAGTTTTCCCAACACCATTTATTGCAGAGGCTGTTCTTGTTCCAATGTAAATTTTTCACTCCTTTCTCAAAGACTAGTTGAGTATATATGTGTGGTTTTATTTTAGGACACTCAATTCTGTTCCATTGATCTGATTGTCTGCTTTTGTGCCAGTACCAAGCTGCTTTAATTACTATAGCTTTGTAGTATAATTTGCAGCATGGGATCGTAATACCTCTATTTTCTATTTTTTCAGTCATTAGACTTTTTGATATTCAAAGTCTTTTGTTATTCCATATAAATTCCAGTTTTTTTTTGTTCTATCTCTTTAAAGAATGTGACAGGAATTTTTATAGAGATTGCATTGACTCTGTGGATTGCTTTTGGTAGGATGGGCATTTTGATGATGTTGATTCTTCCAATCCATGAGCAGAGTATGTCTTCCATTTCCTTATGTCTTCTTCTGTCTCTTTTAGCAGTGTTTTGAAGTTTTCCTTGTATAGTTCTTTCACATGCTTTGTTAGGTTTATTCCCAAGTATTTTATTTTTTTGGTTGATGATAAAAGGGATTTTTTTAAAATTTCATCTTCTTCTGTTTGAATTTTTGTATATAGGAAAGCTACTGACTTCTGTGTATTGGTTTTGTAACCAGCTACCTTACTGAATTGGTTTATTGTTTCAAGAAGTTTTTCTGTAGATTTTTTTTTGGGCTCTCTATATAAAGAATCATGTCATCTGCCTATAGTGATAGCTTCAGTTCCTCTTTTACTATTTGTATTCCTTTTATATGTTTCTCCTGCTTTATTGTCCTGGCTAGAACTTCCAGTACAATACTAAAAAGTAGTGGAGAGAGTGGACATCCGTGCCTGGTTTCAGATCTTAATTGGAATGATTTTAGTTTTTCCCCCATTTAGGATAATGCTTTCCATAAGCTTGTCATAGATGGATTTTATTATGTTGAGGTATGTTCCTTTAATCCACAATTTTTTCAAGGATTTTTATCATGAATGGGTGCTGTACTTTATGAAATGCTTTCTCTGTAGCTATTGATATGATCATATGGATTTTGTTTTTCTCCTTGTTGATGTAGTGTAGTATGTTAATTGATTTCCTGATGTTGAACTATTCTTGTGCCCCTGGGATAAATCCCTCTTGGTCACAGTGAATATTGCTTTTTATGCATCATTGGATATGATTTACCAAGATTTTGTTTAAAACTTTCGCATCCATGTTCAATAGGGAAATTGGTCTATAGTTTTCTTTCTTGATGCTGTCCTTATTTGGTTTTGGTATGAGTGTGATGTTTGCCTCATAGAATATATTCAGCAGTTTTCCTTCTTTCTCAATTTTTTTGAAAAAAATTATTAGTACAAGAATTATTTCAGCTTTGAATGTCAGGCAGAATTCATTTGTGAAGCTGTCTCTGCTCCTGGCTCTTGTTTTCAGGGAGAGTTTTGATGACTGCTTCAATTTCACTGCTTGTGATTGATTTATTTAAGATCACTATTTCTTCCTTGTTCAGTTTTGCGTAGTTGTATTTTTCCAAGAGTCTTCCCCTATCATCCAGATTGTTATATTTATTTCCATATAACTGTTCATAGTCGTCTCTGATTATCTTTTGGATTTCTTTTGTGTCTGTTCTAATTTCTCCTCTTTGTGATTCTGTTTATTTGAGTGCTCTCTCTTGTTTTCTTTGTGAGTTTTGCAAGGAGTTCATCGATTTTATTTATTTTTTTCAAAGAACCAGCTCTTTGTTTTGTTGATCTTCTGGATAGTCTTTTTTGGTTTCTATGTTATTTATTTCTTCTTTTAATTTTATTATTTATTGTCTTCTGCTAGGTTTTGGCTTTTTTATTGCTCTTTTTCTAATTTTTCAAGTTGGGAGAATAGGTTATTTCTTTGATTAGTTTCTTGGTTTTTCATATATGCCTGTATTGCTATGAACCTTCCTCTTAGATATGCTTTTGCTGAGTCCAGTCATTTTGGAATGTTATGTCTTCTTTGTCATTTGTTTAGAAGTAGGTTTTAATTTCTTCTTTAATTCCTTTGGTTACCCATTCTTCATTTAGTAGCATATTGTTCAGTCTCCATGTATTGGAGACTCTTCTTGCTTTATCTTCATTGTTAATTTCTATTTTGATGCCTTTATGATCTGAGAAAAAAGTTGGTATAATTTTGATTTTTGTATATTTGTTTAGGTTTTCCTTGTGTCTTAATATGTGGCCAATTTTAGAGAATGATCCATGAACATTTGAAAAGAAAGTGTATTCTAGTCTTTGAAGATGCAGACTTCTGTAGATATCTATTAGATCCATTTGGTGTAGGTCTTCTTTAAGGTTTCCTTTAAGGTATTCCTTGTTTAGTTTCTGTTTTGTTGATCTGTCCTTTGGTGAGAGTTGGATGTTAAAGTCTCCTACTACATAAGTGTTTTTACCAATATTTATTTTCAGATGTGTTAGTAGTTGTCTTATGAATCTTGGTGCTCCCTCATTTGGTGAATATATATTGATAATTGTTGTATTTTTTTTTTTTTTTTGGTGAGTTGAACCCCGAACCATTAGGTAGTGACCATCTTTATCTTTTATCACTTTTTTAATTTGGAAATTTGTTTTGTCTGCTATGAGAATGGCTACCCTGCCTTTTTTTTGGGGGGGGGGGCATTTCCTTGTAGGATTGTTTTTCATCCTTTTACCTTCAGTCTGTGCTTATCTTTAGGGATCAGATATGTTTCCTGGAGGCAGCAGAATGTTGAGTTCTGTCTTTTGATCCAGTCCACAACTCTGTGTCTTTTGATTGATGAGTTTAAACCATTGACATTTACTGTGATCATTTAAGTTTGAGGTTTTAGTGTTGGTTTTCTGGTAATCATTTTGAAGTTCTGTTTTGGTTTCTTGTTATGTTCAATTTATTTATTTTTTTGAAGGCTTTCGTGTTGAGGTTTCTTGCAAGATTTCTTGAAGTGGGAGCTTGGTGGCAGCAAATTTCTGGAGATTTTGTCTGAGAATGTTCTAATTTTTCCTTCATGAAAGGACAGCTTGGCAGGGTATTCTTGGCTGGCACTTTTTGTCTTGGAGTCTTTTGCAGATGTGGCTCCATTCTCTCCTTGCTAGGAGTATCTCTTCAGAGAAATCTGAACATAGTGGATTTACCTTTGTAGGTTATCTATTTCTTCTCTCTAGTCATTCTCATTATTTTTTCTTTATCTTGGGCTTTTGGAAATTTTATAATTATGTGCCTTGCTGTGGTTTTTCTTTCATTGAAGTAGTTTGGTGTCCTTTTTTGCTTCCTGTATGTCTATTTTCATTTTGTTCTTCAGATTTGGAAAATTCTCTTCCATTATTACATTAAAAGTCTTTCATTTCCTATGTCTTTCTCTTCTCCTTCTGGAATTCCAATTACTCTTATATTTCCTTTCTTTAATGTATCTGATAGATCTCTAATTTTTCTGGTACCTTCTTACTTTGTGTTTCTCTCTCTTTTTCTTTCTTCTATTTCTATATCCTCCAATGTGCTGATTCATTGTTCAATTTCTTCTAGCCTGCTTTCATGGTTTTTCCCTGAATTTTTGAGCTCTTCTATCACTCCTCTAATAAATTGTATCTCCTTCAATTTCTTATTTAGTGTTTCAGTCTCACTCTTCTGGTCGACAATGATATTGTTCATTTTGTTGCATTCTTTTCTATATTTTTCTACTTCTCCTTTTAGCTTGTTGAGTGCTTTTATCATGCTGTGCCTGAATTCTTTATCTTACATATAGGACATTTCTTTGATGTTGTCTTTGTTGGTTTCTGGAGATTGTTTATCCTTTGGTGATGAATTGTTTCCCTTTGGACTTACTGGAGTATTTGTATTTTTCATCCTTCTTGTGTTTTCTCTTTGGGCTTACTCTACATATTGAGCAACGGCTGCTCTGGTATTGGTTGACATGTTGATGTTAACCAGGAGGTGTCTGGGTTATTTCTTGTTTCTGTTGAGTATTTGGATGGGAAAAGTTCCTTTCTTTGTCTGGGCCATGGATCTGCCCTGCTGTCTTAGAAGGTCTCAGAAGTTGCTCTCTCAGAACTGGTGAGCTTCTAAGCCTGAGTCATTGTAGTGTAATAGCTGCTAAACAGCCAGAGTTCTTCTCCATTTGGTATGCAAACACAAATTCCAGGCCCCTAACTGTAATCCTGTTGTCAGGAAGAAGGGGGCTGTGGATGGGCTGGCTGCAGACAGTGCCCTATCCAACTGTGGTGCTCCTGGGCCATGGGCCATGGGTTATGGGTCTGTCCTGCTGTCTTAGAAGCTCTCTGTGAAGTTACTATGTCTTTTTTTTTTTAATCTTAAACTTCCTTTGTTAGGTTTACTCCTCAGTATTTATTTTTTTCATTTTTTTTTGATAATTATAAATGAGTTGCAATTGTCAATGAATTGTCAATGAATTTCTTTCTCTTCTCAACTCCTTATTTGCATAAGCAAGGCACCTGATTTTCAGTATGTTCATTTAATAACCTGCCATTTTGTTGAGGCAATTTAATGCTTCAACAATTTTTCAGTGTAGTTTTATTTATTTTAAAGTTTTGCTTCATATTTTTCCAATTTTAATTCCCGCTTTTTTCATTCTTTGTCTATTTTTCTAGCTGGGATTTCCAGTAATATAATGTTGAAAAATGATGGTATAAGTGAACATTTTGTCTTGTACTTGATCTTAGTGGGGAAGCTTTCAGTTTTTCAAAATTGTGAAAGCTGATAATTATTAGTTTGTAGTGCGGCCTTTATTATCCTGAGATATATTTCACTTATCATCAAATTTTGATGGTTTTTAATCATAAATGTATGTTGTATCTTATCAAATGCTTTCTAAGTATTTATTGATATGATCATGTGGCTGCTATCTTTTTGAATAATTTGGTGAATTAAATGAAGATTTGGATCATGAACCACACTTGTATCCCTGGTTCAAATTCCACTTGATGCTATTTAATACTTTTATTGAATTGTTATGCAGTAGGCTTCCTATAATTTTATTGAATATTTTTGCATCTGTTATCATTAGGGAATTTGATGCATAGATTTCTTCTGTTGTGCTTTCTTTGGTTTTGGTGGTAAGTTTTGACTCATGTGTTTGGAAGGATTATTTCTTAGTCTTTGAAAGTTTGGTTGAACTTGCACTTGTTCACTTGGTTGAACTTTCACAAATTCACACTTGTGAATTTGTCTGGTCTTGGAACTTTGTTTCTTGAGAGAGTTTTGAAGCTGTTTCATTGCCCTTACTTGTGATTTTTTAATTTTTCTTTTTCTTCTCTATTAGGCCTCTGATATTATTTAATTCCAATCAAGAATATGTCTATCTCTTCTAGAGTACTGGATTTCTTATCCTCAAAATAATCATAGTAGTCTATTTTGTCATTGTTTTTCAAAGAACCTGCTTTTGATTTCAGTTTCTTTAGTCTCTTGGACTACTTTAATTTTTATTTCATTTATTGTTCCTTTGTTATTTTTTCTCTCTTCCACTGGCTTTTTATTCTTTTTGTTTTGTTTAATTTTAGATTTAAAGTTACTTATTTGAGACCTTTTTTGTTTCTTGATGTTGCCCTGTATTGCTACATACTTCCTTTTTAGTGCTATTTTTGCTGTGTCCTATATGTTATGGAAATTTGTGTTATCATATCATTTTCACCTGCTTTGAGGTGTTTTCTTAATTTTTTGATTTACTCATCAGTCCAGAAGTCATAAATAATGTTATTCTTTTTTCATATATTAGATTATTTCTTTGCTTTTTTCTTTTTTCTTTTCTTTTTTTTTTTGGTGGTTGATTTCTAGTTGATATCTTTATGGTCTGAGAAGATGCTTGATACAAATCCTAATAAATCTCTTGTTACTTTTCTTTGTGATTCAATATGTAGTCAGTCTGGATAATTTCTCATCTACATTTGGGAAAAATGTGTACTCTGCTATTTTAGGTGCTGTGCCCTGTATATATTTATGTCTATTATGCCCAGATGCTCTAACATTTTGCTTAATACTACTGTATCCTTATTTCTTTTTTTTGTCTAACTGGCCTTTTCAGTTGTGATAGCAGATGTTGAAGTCCCCTGCAACAAATGTATTTATCTCATTTTCTGTTTTCACAATTGATAGTGATTAACTAGCATATCTATTTTTTTCTGATATCTTATTTTGAGTTCCAGTATCTTGTATTAACCCTTTTATCTTGAGTTTCTGTTCATCTTGAAGCTCAGATATGTTTTCTGGGGACAGTAGAAAGTTGTTATCTTCCTTAATTCAACTAGATAATCTGTGACTTTGATTGGTGAGCTCTGCCCATTAGTTTAAAATGATAATTGATAAATAATAGATTTAAATGATAATTGATAGATTTTTTTTGCTATCATTTTCCCTTAATTTTGTTTGCTAGCTATCTCCTCATTCAGTTCTTTGTATATGTTCCTCTCTTGCATATGTTCCTCTCTTCAGTTTAGATAGAAGCGCTCATTCCAATATTTCATAGGAGACTGTTAACTCCTTCAGTTTTAGTTTGTCTGTGAAGCCTTATATCTCCCTCATAGCTGAAGAATAACCTTGCAGAGTAGGATGCCATTGCAGACAGTTTTCATCTACCAGTATTTTGTATGTGCCAGTTCATTGCATACAGCGTTCAGAGAAATTTGATGTTAGACTAATTAAAGTTCCTTTGTTACCTCTTGCACTCCCTCATCAATTTCTATATTCTTTATTTGTCCTCCACCCTTGGAATTTTCATGATTATATGTTTTGGTGCAATTCTTATTTTTTTAAGGTATCTGGTATTACTTTAACTCTATGTATGATACAAGCAGTCCCTTTTCCTATTTCAGCATGCTTACCTTTATTTTTTACTTCAGTAAATTATCTGTTTCCTTCCCTCTCTCCTTTCCGGATCTGGGATAACATTTATTCCTATATTGTCATTATTTATGGATTTGTCTCATTCTTATAATTTTTTTCACATTTTTCTTCACTTATCATTCTAATTGATTCTTTTGTCAATTTTTATCTTTAAAATTACTGACTTGATCTTCCATCTGATCTATTTCACTTCTAACATTTTCCAAAAATTTTAATCTCCTCTATTGATCTTTTTTTTAATATTCTGAATTTCTGTTATTTTCTAACTTAAGACTTTAAGTTTTATTTTCTGTTCACTGACTTTATTTCTCAGGGCATTCATTTGTTTTTCTGTATTTTCTTTCATTTCTTTGGATGAATTAATCATGACAATTTTTAATTCTGATTCTGATGGGAAGATCACCGTTTTTGTGTCTATTGTTTTCTAAATTATTTGCTTTCTGGCCTGGTGTTGATGCAGAAAACAGTGGAACAACACTTGTAGAACCTGCTCTGGAGTATTCTTCAACAGGTCGCAAAATTTTGAAGACAGCTGGTTTCTGTTGTTCAAAAGCTCTTCAGCCCCCTACTAGCTACAAGAATTTTTCTGAAAACTGTGTCCCCATTTCACTGTTGAAGGTGCTACACCCATTGGGATGTAAGTGCCCTGTTGTTGTCTCCATGGTTGGCAGTTGGACTTCCACTTTTGTTGGCTGATAGTGAAGAAACACCTAGTTCTTGCTCATAGTCTGGTGACTGACAGTCAGACTCTGACACATGTGTTTTCTTTGTGACTATTGCATACCTAAAGGAGCTCAGCTTTTATAAGCTAGTAACTAGAAACTGTTCTAGCAGCTGGTAACTGGAGAATGGGGAGGGAAATTGTTCACCACCAGTGGCAAGAGGCCAGTGACTATCAATCTCTCAGGCATCTGGGGGATGAATGGAGGACTTCTGATGAGTGTGGAATGTGCAGACTCCCATAGCTGGAGACTAAGCTGGGTTTCCTGTGTACTAAGAATGATACTCAAGACTGGGGTATTGTGATATGATGGCTGTAAATTGGTCTGGACTCCTGTGTGCCAACAATGGTTTCTGGAGGAGGGAAGATATGGCTCTCATGGCTGGAGTCTGGGCTGAGTTCCTGGTGTGCAAATGGCTACTGGAGCTGCAGATTTTAGTTAATGAACAAAGGCTGAACTGATTTTCCACTAAGAAAATGGTCTCTGGATTTGGGCAATTGCAACTTTGACTGCTGGCTCTTATTTGAACACCCTGCACAGTGACAATGGCTTTGGGAATAGTGCAGCATAAATGCTTAAGAGTGGAAGACCAGGTCTCTAGGTTAACAATCAAAAGCTTGATTTCCATAGGTGGTGACCACATTGGATGGATCTGGACTTTGTTCTTAACATTTTAGCTTGGTTTTTGGCCTAGAGTGGCCAGCAGTGGACCTCCATGTATGGTTTTGTCCGTGGCAGTGAGTTAGGCTTAGCCAATAGTTGGACGAAGTTTCCCTCCTTTGGATGCTGCTCTTGGTGTGCTCCACAGTCTTCTATCATAACTTTGACCATAACCATCTCTTTCTGCAACACTGGAGTTAAAGATACATGGAGGAGGCAATCCTTAGTCATTACTTTGCTGCCTTCTTGCTGTTCTCTACAGCTTTATATAATCTTTCATTCTTAGGCTCTGAAAGTTGCACATTTTTGTGCCAGAGTTGTTCAAAAGTTCACTGGTGACATTGTTGAATCTATCTCTTCATAAAACTTTATATTGGCATATATTAAAAACAATTTTGCCATATTAAAATTTGAAATCTATTGGTTAATCCAAAAATATTTTCTCTTCTTCAGTTGATGGGAGCAAGATAAAACACATCTTGCAGTAATTAGTGACTTTGGTCACACTATTTTGCTTGTCAATTAATTTAGTCCAAAATGAAGTCATTTCCTATCCCAGTATAATTATTTTTTTGTTTTGAATTTTAGATTTCCTCTGCTCTTTGAAAAGCATTTTACTAAGCTAACACATTATAAGATTAAGTATCATTCTAAGAAAAAGTAAAACTATTTAAAACATCACTATGGCAATTTAGATTTTTTTCTTGTACTTCCAAATCACTTACCAGTTTCCATGTGCTATTTGTGCAACTTAAAATTCTTGCCACTACCTCTCTGCATAGTCTAGCTTAATGAAGGCAAAACATGTTTCCCAAGCAGCTTTATCAATTCAAAGAAAATTGTGTACATTAACAGTCTTCAGACTGCAAAGTTGAGGGACTCAGGTATTTGTTAACTCAAATACAGCTGATTAAACCTAAGGATTTTGTAGTTAATACAAGTTACACATTTGCACAGTCATTTATATTGTCTTGAAGGTGAAGGGTTTGCATAATGTTTGTATTGCTATAATGGTCAGTCAGCTTTACTGTTCTTAGTTTGATAATACTGAAAGGTGGTTGAGGTAGGTGTATTTGGTCACATAAGTGTGTAGAAAGACAAAGAGGAATTCAAAGAAAAAGGGTCAAAAGTGAGTTCCTTAGTGACCATCAAATTTATTAGGCATCATTCTTTCACTATAAAGATGTTTTGAATAATTAGTCTAATTCTATACTTTTCCCAGAGATCTGCACTTTTTAACTGCAGTATTTACACAAGTTGTGGTCCTTACTTTGCCCTTTTAAACTATTCCCACCCTGATTGCTCTCTTCTTTCCTAATGAGAGCACACAAGAAAATAATTTAAATTGAGCCCTCTACAGCCACTTAATCAAATAATACATATAAAATGGAGTGTGTATTCTCACCACAGTACATTCACATTGGCATTGAAAAAGTAAAATCTTAATTTTCAGAGTTATGGAGTTGAAAGGCTACCACCACAAAATGTGCATGATGACATTTACAGAGCCTCAATAACATGACTTTTTAGAATGAGAGCTCTAAGTCTCTCAACTGTGACCCACCTGCAAGTCATTACAGACCATAACATTTTTCTCAAGGCCTGACCATATTATTTACAGAACTTGACCAGCCTGTCAGAGAATAATAACAGTATTTTAACTTCTGCTGTGCCCAACATCTCAATGTTCCTTACCAACATGAATAAATTCTTATATCACTTCTGTGCAGTATTGGATAAATATTATGACATCAAGTTTTACAGTTGGGGAAGTAGAAAATGAAGCACAGATGTTACATAATTTTCTCCAATCCCAAATCACTATGTAGCACTTTTCTACAAGCCATATAAATAAAATCTAGGATCAAAAATGATGCATAAGGATGTAGAGATGGGTGGAGGAAAGTGGGGCTCATTTAAGCCTTGAATATGGAAAAGCCATAGTAGAAGTAGTTAGGCTAAGAACATGATTGAAAAAAGAAGATGGTTTAAGTTACTTTGATTTATTTATAGCTAGTGTCTTACTAACTTCTGTAAAGGATTTGGAATTGGAGAACTAGGGTGTCTCTCCTAAGATAATTTTGCAAGATAAGGAAATGAGAACAAGCAGTAGGAAGAAAATTATGTAGATTCTTAATGAAGGGTTATTGCTTAGTTGGTTTAATTTTACTTTCTTGTAATCAGTTTGTAGATGGACTAAAGAAAGATTTGTTTGACAATTTATTTTTATTTTTCCTTTAGTTCTAGAACATTCATCTTAATTTTTTATTTTCCCTTTTATCTTTATCCACCTCTTCACAAAGCTGGTCACTTCCTTCCCATGATAGATGATAGATAGGTAGACAGATATACATAGATAGATAGATAGACAGATAGATAGATTAGATAATAGATATTATTCTGTTGTACCCAGTATCTCAGTGTTCCTTATCAATATGAGTAAATTTGTATATCACTTCTGTGTAGTGTTAGGTGAATATTATAGCATATATTTTGACTGAGGGAGTAGAAATGATACAGAAATGTTACATATTTTTCTCTAATCCTAAATTATTATGTAATTCTATAATTTGTGTACTGTAGATATATTTATATAGCTGTATAACTATGTAGTTATCTGCAATCTATTTTTCTGTCTGTATCTACTTATGCATATACATACATATTTATAGAAGAAATAATTTGTAACATATATATTTATAATATAATTAAATATATACACAGTATTATACAATCTATTTCTACCTATTTATCATTTTCTGTACTATTATTTCTGTCTTATTGTTTAGGTTTTCTCATTAACTAAAATTAAATCAAGGTTAAATACATGTACAGAGCCCACATGATGAATATTTGAATACCTAAGTCTTCAATAACAGATCCATTTGAGTAGAAACCATTCATTCAGTTTATATTTCTACTTCTATTTCTGGTATATACATAGGATCTCCCATATAGTACTTGTCAAATAAAAATCGAGAGAATAAATGAGTGAATGAATGAAAGAAGTGTGTAATTAAAAGTTGCATTTGAGTAGATCTTGAGTAAAGTCAAGGAAAATCCCATGGCTGAATAAATGATTGACTTGAAAGAAAAACTACATTTCTCTGCAATTTCAAAATTTTTATATGTCTCTCAGAGGGATAAAGTAATGATCCAGTGGAACAGACAAGATATTCGTGGAAAAATAAGATTGGAATAAGATAGTAAAAAGGGCTTTCACTAGTTTTCATCTCAAGAGAATCTAGACCTCAATTAATTATATAAAACAATTTGATAGTTTCATTTGAAAACAAGTTCTAAAATTAAATCACCACAGATTTTATCAATGTCTTGTTAAACAATTAGATGCAAAAGTTCAGTTACTAATTTTTGTAGCAACAGAGGACTAAACATGAATAATTATTACACAATAAAAGAATAAAAGTGCACTGAATTATAAATGTCACATTTGGGACTACTAAAATGCTAGATATAGTTTCTTGATTACTCTGAAATAATAGGGATAGTCTTGATTACTTTGTTTTGGTCAGTGGGAATTCATTGGTAGTCAAATCCCAGGTCCTTATGGACCTACATTCAACTGCACTGAACCAAACATACAAATAAATTAATAACATAAATATGATAATTTTAAGTCATGGGTCATTCATTTAATCTATTTACTTTTGATACATTGATCAATTTTATTGCTCATATAACAATGACTTAAAAGGAAACATTTTAATAGTGATAGTGTAGATAAAATGATAATAACAGTGTTTTATTAAGGAGTGGTTAACAACGAAGTTGGAGGAGGGATCTTTTTCAATAAAGGCAGTTTTTCTGAGAATTGTTTATTTGAATTGAATTTAAATGCATACGAAAGGAATTTTATGTCTTAATTGTTGGGGGAAAATAGTAAAATAGAGGTTGGGTGGTGGACAAATGCAAAATACCTGTGGTAGGAAAGAGTCTGGCATGGAAAATTTGAGGAACACCGCAGTGTCAATGTCATTGCAGACCTAGTTCATGGTACATAGGGTATAGTATAAAAGTTGGTTGAAGATACAGTAAAGAGCTTTAATTAAGCCTGTCTGCTCAAAGTGTCATCCATGAAACACTGTTAACAGCAAATTTGCATGATCTAATTTATAAAGGATAACTTTATTAAGGATAACTCTCACTCTTATAAGAAGAATATAATATGAAAAATCCATAGTGAAGGTACAGTGTTATGAAGTTCTTACAAAATTATAAGGAATTATGGTAACTTGGGTAGGAAGATAACATTAGATTAAAAAAAAAAACATATGGAAATAGAAATGGGTAGCTATTAATGGGATGATTGGTCAAGAAAATATCTAAAAGAGATGCTCCATAGGCATTTTAACTAATCAATGGCAGTATAAATACACTAAAACTAGGAAAATAACAGATTTTGTAGTTAAAAATAAAATTAAAAAAAATAAACATCCTAAAATGTTTAAGAAAAGTTAACATTTAAATCAGGAAGTCCTAATAGTTAACAATACCAGAGATATGGGTCTTGTTTAAAATCAATGAACTGTGTGAGAATACATTGACATGGAAAGAAATGTGCAAGATCTAAGTCCCCAAAACACTAACATTTAAAGAACCTATAGATCCTTATTATTTAAAGTATGCTCCATGGACTCATAAAATCAACATCACCTAGGAGCTTATTGAAATTACAGAATTTTAATCCAGTAGGATTATAGTTTGAATTATTGTAGTAATGCCCCCTTACAGCATTATATTACAATACACAGAGAACTCAAATTGCATAACCATTTAATTGAAGAAATAACTAGTAAAATGCCAGGTATATCAAAACAGAAAAAATGTTTTAGGCATGAATAGATGGCTAAATTTATGGAAAAACCCTTTATAGGTCAGGTAAACTAAGGAAAAATAATTATTCTCTGAATTTATCCTAATGTTTTTGCAGAATGATGCCATGATTATCCACATTATTATTAATTCACATCATAATAAAACATGCTTTATTGTTCTCATTAAGTTTTTTTATCTCCTAATTTGCTCTAGTACTAGCTCATTATTTCCCAAAAGAATTATCAAAGAAACTGAAAAAATTGCTATTCCTGTGTCTTCATTTTTCAATTCCTCTTTAACTAATTCCAAATTAGTTTCCATCTTTATTGTAACAGTTATGTATAGTAGAATTACTTTACAGCTTCACTGGGAAAGTCCAAGACTTTTCTCTTGGGATTTCTAGATATTTTCTTTGAGCATGAAACTTATTTTAAAATATTTTGCTTAAATAAATATCCCTTAATAAGTCAATTTTGTGTTCGAGATACCAACCATATCTGGGATCGAATAGCACTTTGTAGAACTAGCATAAAATGATTTAAAATAATCACCTCCAGAGTAAAATGGATAAAATTAATACTGTGCCAAGGAATCTGTCAAGATAAATAGAGAGAGGAAATTGGAGATGTTGACAGGTATATCTGAGTCATGTGCTGATGAACATTTCACAGAAGAGAATTAGAGTAGTAAAAATTAATCTTCATCAGTAGGTGAAGCTGCCAAATATTTTTTTAAAAATGAAAAAATGAAGTATATACTTCTACCATCCTGTCTCCAATTGTGCAAGTCACACATCTGAAATAAGTTACTAAATTCCGGTTGAGTGCTCTAGAAAAAAGTATAATCTTTAAGTAACTTAAGGTACAACGGATCATAAACTGCACTCTACTGACACATTATACATGCACTGAGTTATAGACATAGTGGTTATATAGTAGCTCTGTAGTTATAGGATTGGTGATACATAATACAATCAAGTTCAGTTTTTATCATCAAATTGATTTGTGGGACTAAAGAGTGATACTAAGAATAAAAATATCTTATTTCTGTGCATCCCAACACCAATTATAGAACATGCAGCTTATGTTTCATGCAATAAAATATAGACTGGGTACCTAAATGAATGAATTCAAAATTTAGGAAAGTTTAAGAAAGGACTTAAGTGCATAAAATGAAATAACATGACTCAAGACACCGTATTTAAAAAATAGGCATGCATTAGAGAAAAGAAAACGATCTATTTTAACAAGAACATGGTGTATGGGATACAAATATTGAGTAAATGGTTGTGTACTTCCGGTTGTCTCGCCATGCTTCTCAAATCATGTGCCCTGGTGTGCAGTGTGTGTTCATTTAGAGAACTCTTTCCTTTTCTTTTCACAAATACAGTCAGTTACACGCTCTAGACCAAACTTGTAGCTTCAGCATTATGTTTTTCCAGTTGCCTTTTCTTATTTTGCACAAGTGAATCCTACAGAATAGGATGATTCTGTATATGATTGTAGTAGAGAATTAATCTAGAAAGATAAGTTGAGAATCCTGAGTACATCTCGAAGGAATGAGTTCTTAATTCAGGAGGCAGCATATAGTGAACAAAAAAGCATTTTCAACAGAGAAGACCCATACTTGAATCTATAAATAAGATCTTAGAGAGATGGGAATGAGAAGAAATGGACATGGTCTGGGATGTAGGTGACAGACTTACTTAAAATAAAATAGCAATATAAATATTAGATAACAAAGACCATGAATCTCTGTGAAAGTAGGATCTGTTTCCTTTTGGGAACACTTCCAGGAGACAGCAATATAACTAGCAATTTTAACCATATATGAACCATTATGTGAAAGGTACATGCAGCTATTGTCTAGGGGTAAATATAGGATACTAAGGTTGAGAACACTCAGGCAGAGGAATACTCTGTTGGAGAACAAAGATTAGGTAAGAGAAAATGAGCAGATGTAAATAGCTGGGAAAACTTCAGAAAATAAGATGGAAAACACGAGGGCAAGACATGCAGTAAAACAGACATAAGGTCACAGTGAAAAAGACAATTACTTTATTTCCCATCTCCCTGAATTATTGCAGAACAAGGATATTACTTGTGTATCATAACTAGTTGAACTGCTGATTGGCTAAGATAATGGAGGTATTGAAGCTATTTTTGTTTATTGCCAAATCAGAGCAATGATTTTCTCTATGAAATATTTGTAGAAGTACTAAAATAGTTTCAGAGACATTAAAACTACTTAGAAGTATATTGACATTTCCCAAATATGTTCCAGTTTGTTCACTAAGACTGAATATTCCCTTTACATAATGATCTGAAGACAAGGCAGATAAATCATAACAAATGAGATACAAAAACATTATTCATTTGTTATGGTAAGCAGAATAACCTCCAAGTATGTCCACACTGTAATCCTATTACCCTGCAAAAAGGTACTTTCTCATAGCAAAGGGATTTTCTAGAAGCAATTTATTGTTAAACCTTGCGGTTGGGAGAGTACCCTGAATTATATGGTGGGAGTGAGTTAATTTACATGAGTGTCTAAGAACAGAGAATCTTTCTGCTTCTGGTCAGAAAAAAAGACAGAATCAGAGAGATGTGACATTTCTGGCTTTGATGATAAAGATCACCAGTCAAGGAATATGCCTGACATCTAGATGATGTGACAGACAGGAAAAAAGAGTCTTCTTCAAAGCCAGCAGAAAATAATACAGCTCTATCAAAACCTTGGCTTCAATCTATTAAGACCATGTTGGATTTACAAAATCATGGATGAATAAATTTGTATTGTTTAAAGTTAACATTGTGGGAACCTATGAAACCAGCAATAGAAAGAGTATACCAAAAAAATAAGTTTTCTGAGTATATAAATTATCAATTTTGAACAAATATGTAAAATACAACAGAAAATTCCAAATGTCAAAATAAATTTTATAAGGGGAAATAATTAACAAGAAAGATGCTAGGCTAGTTTAAAAAAATCTGATAAAAAGAGTGAGTGTGTTAATGACCATATCTGCCAATTAGCTTACTACATAAACAAAATTAACTAGCTATATAAAATTAGCTAACCATATTGTGTTTAGAAAGTTTGGTGTAATTCAGAAACTCAAGAGTATCCTTTCTATTTTTCTGGCACCTGTGCAACATGACTTGAATAGCCATGGAAAGAAGAAAGAACTTAGAAGTTATAGCTAGGCCAGGCTTACTGCTGTGTGCTCTTAACTACTGAATAACTTCCCTCTACATTTTTTAATTGCTATTGCTTGGGGTGAACAAATCTATTTAATACATTATTCCTAGACATTAAACTGAGGTCAGTGATTATGGAGATTATGGATTTTGATTACACTGTTTATATACTGATTTATCAACAATTGCCATGGTTGTAACTCTGTCTTCTTCTTTAGAGAAGAAATAAAAGGTTCTGACACCTGTTTTGTGCATTTCAAGAGGAGCAGCTAGAAAAATCTGCTGTGAGGAATGACTTTCAGATAATAACCCACAGCTTCTCTACAGCAAATCAATTTCTCAGGAGACAATAAAATTGGGTAATGGAATCCTTCACTCATTTAGGTCTAGAAGTGAAGAATTTCTTCATATTTAGAGGAAAGTAGAGGTGATATATGTTAATAGAATAAATCTATATACACAATTCTTTTCAAGAGAGTATAACCCAGTTTCAAAAACAGCTATGCCAGAGGAAAAAAATATTGAAACCTTTTCTAAAATAGATCCTATTTTTTAAAAATGATATTTAAGATTTCATGATATTTAAGATTTCACAAGTATACATTAAAAACAGAAGTTAGGTAATTCAATGAAAGTAGATTTTTTTCCCACATTGTCATGTTTCAATACAATTCACAGCTGTATAAATAATGTTATTCATAAACAGACTCAAATTCAATTCTGTTTCCATTAATGCAGAATGTACTAAAATTTTTCACTTTTGTTTGTCTGAAGAACATGCATATCTTGGCACACAAAAGCAATCTTGTGTTCACATAATTTAAAAGAAAAAAAAAGTTAAACACCCACCTCAAAATCTTAAGGGCAGCAAGTAGTCATCCTTTCAAAGAGATCTATATTTTCAGTCATGACATGTTTTACCGATGGTGGAACAAAATCCACTGTATAATTTTTGTGGTTGTCTAAAACTGACAAAGCAGCTGGTGGAAGAAAACATACTGGTTGCTATTTCTCCAGATTTTCTTTCATCTCCCTCTAAGGAATTTGTTTTCAGAGCATACACAACACAATCCAAAAAAGAGGCTTTTTTGAATGAAACATGTTCTGTCTGAAGCGAGTTCTAAAGTGCTCTAAATGTGAAGCTTTAGAATCTGATGATACTACTCCATGGAGACCTGACAGTAAGTCATGTAATACATCGATGAGTTTATGGGTTTTTCAGTTAGTAATTCCAGATGGTGTGTCTGTGCTCCGGCTGTGCACTCTGTGTAAATCATCTCCCTCACAATCAACAGATATCCAGAAGTACTTTAATTGGAAACATCTATTTCCACCAGTTATTTATAACTTTCAATAGAATCTCATCGAAGAACATGGAGGCCCTAGTTTTATATATGACTGAGCTTTTTCTGAAGATTTGATTTTGGCAGGGTGAGAGCTGCTGAAACAATGGCTTTCCTCAGAGTTTGGTGTGTTCAATATATTTGTGGTTTAATTTTAAGAAATATTTCTATGTAGTCTTCTATCCTTCTCACCACTACCTTCTTGCCAGCTCTTATTTTGGACTAAAAAGTTCCTCTAAAGGAAAGCATGTTTGAAAAATGATTGCTGTTAATACTGGGTTTTGGTATCAACTCTTCAAACCACCATCATTAATCTTAATTAGAAAACTAAAGGAAAGGTTTTTGCCATTTGCAATTAATATGGGGCCTCATTTGGATTCAGATTCCAAACTAAACTCACTGTCTGCCTTTGTTGGAAAGCATGTTTTATACCTGCCAGTACCAATATTGTTTTAGTAACTGAGGAAAGGGCAGTGATTTGACTGACATCGGAATAATCTGTGTCAACCATAAGCATTAATCTTATTTAGAAAGTCAAGCTGAACTTTGTCAAAGAAGAAAGGTATAGGGGAAAAATAGGGAAGTTTACTTCAAGGCTATACATACTATTAAAGCACTGAGTTTCATTTTAGAATTTCTTATACTTGTGCAGAAGCAGATTTTGTCATTTGTAGTAAAGACCTTAACTTTTGCTCTTTCTTATATTATTCCACATGGAGGAGCCATGCCATTTTTCAAAGGAAAATAAGGCCAATCAATAACGCCTATATACTAAAATGATGAAAGTCATTGCATGTAACATGATAGTTTAGATAAAATGCCTCTGCATTCTCAGAGACATTACCTCCAACTTGATGGAGAATGATGAGAATGTGCTTCAAGTCACTTTTCATTTTCATTGAATTTAGCTGAATTTACTAAACAGAACTATCTCTAAGGACATATTGGTCTAGACTGTTTATTTAATATTAGCATCACTATCTTGCCTTCAAAGTGAAGCCCTTAATATTTATGATCTACTCTTTTCTAATAGTCTATGAATGGGGTTCTCAGATGTAGGAGTTCTGGAATTATTGTAACTGATTGAAAACATAGTTGTAGTGCTTGAAACCTAAAGGCAGGTTGTCTTATACGTAGATTTTATTTTCAAAAATTTTCCTGCTTACTGTAATGAACTGATAATTGTATCTACCTAAGTGTATATCCTGATTTATTTATATGTTCATGTATGTGTGTATGTATGTATAAGAAGCATGTGTTTTGATATGTTATCTGTCTTTTGAAAACCTTTCAAATGTTAAAAATGGTTCTTTAAGGTATATACTGTAGACAAATGAGGACCAAAATTCCTTATCTCTTAGTAAACTGATAACTAACCTACCTTTCAGTTTTAATGTATCATTATAAATGAAACTCATATCCAATATTTGACCATTTCATCTAGTTTTATTTGGTAAGAGTAGTGTGATCACTAAATGTTCTTCTCAAATGACTCAATGGTCTCTGGTATTTTGTCTCTAATCACACTTTTTATATCTTGATTTTTTTTTTTTTTTGAGAGACTGTTTCACTAGCTGCCCAGGGTAGTCTCAAACTTAGCCTCAGTCTCCCAAGTAGCTGGAATTACAGGTGTGTGCCACTAGGTTCAGTCCTGATTCTTAATAAATAATAGAAAGCACTGATATGTTGAAACTGGAAATTGGATGTTGCATATATGAAAATTTATTACAATGATTTCTATTTTTTTCTGATATTAGAAAGTATCCCAAGTAAATTTTAAGTAACAAAACAAAGCAAAAACACTAATATGGTCATTAAATAGATTGACAGAATAATAAAGTAAATAGAAATTGAACCATGGCATCTGAAATGTTTACTTTTGAAATGCAGATCAAATCTATATCCTAAATAAACCTTTAAGCAAGGTTCATCACTTTAATGACTCATTTGGACCCACAGACTTCTCAAAAAAGACTCAAAACAGAAAAAAAAAGAGTTGAAATCCACATTCTACTAAACACTTCTTTGCTAATTGCTATCAAGTAAAGGAAGGCCAGCAAGTGCGAAGAAGGTTACTCTTAAAGAAGAGTCATTTTTCCTTGTCATTTTGATCATGGGAAGACATTCCTCGCAAAGTTGTATATTATATGTGCTCATGTACTCATAAAAATAACTTTTCAATGTTCAACATTCACCATCAAAATTTTATTAAAACAGTGCTATTCTAGTTCTGAAGTATTTTGAATAATTTAACATGGGATCATTTATGTAGACAATATTCATTATTCTTCTTTAGAAAGGCATGTTTTTTATGACCCTACAAGGGCTTTTTTTGTTTGTTTGTTTGTTTGTTTTGTTTGTTTGTTTGTTTTCTGAATTCTTACTTGGCAACTAAATCAAAACCCATTTCCAATAACTGCCAGGCTATAGGTCACATATTTCCATGTTATGCTTTCTGCTAATCTACAAAAAAAATCTACGTGTGATAAAACTGTAGACTAAGCCTCTTTTGCAAAGGGCATCAATAAACATCTAGCTTGTATTTTCTTATCATTCTATGTTTCTCACCAAATACAGTATTGTCTTTATCTCCTAATCTCTAGTTACATAAAGTCCTTCATTAGAATCTGAAAGGAACTGTGCTGTTAAACATCATGAGTTGATAAAGGTCTGTAAATCTGCAGGGTAGTAAGTAACTTCAGTGTCAGGTAAATAATTGTAATAAATTTAAAATTACTAGAACTTTTTCTACTTTCTGTATTTTGTTAGACTTGCTATCTATAAGACTTCAAACCAGAAAAAAAGAATTTCAGAAGAAATGTTGGCAGTTTCTGAGATTATCGTTGTTCTGCATTTAGTACCATCTGCTGAAATTTGACACAAGTGCCAAAATACCTATTGTGACAAGTTGTACTTTCTGAAATTTGTTTGGGTTCCCTCTTAAATCAATATATTTTTTTTGTCAGAAAATGGAAAAGGTCCAAATTGAATAAAATGTAGAATGAAGTTGAATTTGTATTACATTTTGAATCTGTGAAATTGCTATCCCAATATTTTGTGGAAAACACATTAGTAAGTTGTTTCACAGACTTAATTTATCTAGCATTTAATGCCTTTCAATGCTCAATGACTCTGGACTATGATGCAAAGGGCTAATATGCAGACTGATCAAAACAGTTCATTTCATATTGATATTTTCCTCAAGTATATGTATTCTGTTTGAGCTATAGTTAATCATTTGGAAATATTCCAAAGCTTTGGGTAAAAGACAGATAATCTAGGTAAAATATATAAATTAATTTATTAAATATTGATTTTTTGTTAAAGGTAAAATGTCTATAATGATCTGAAACGATGGGGGTAGCCACATATTATCTAATTAAAAGTTAATTAAAATAAAGACTGTTTTATAGAGAAAAAAAGCCATGGTGAATATGTTATAAAGATAAGAATCAGTCATGCAATCTCAAATGGAGTAATGATTTCAACTCAACACAAGCGTTCAATTGAACACTTAGTAGAAAATTTGACTTTCTATTCAATTCAAAATACAAATTCATGTTTTAATGTTTATTGTTTATAAACTTGGAGAGTTGATTTACTAAAAGGTATAAGTAACCATATAACATACTCAGACAAAATTATGAAATGTGATTATATTCTTTAGGAAAATAATTGTTATTTATTTGGAGAAAATATCTTGTCATGATTCCAAATATTGATATTGACTGACTCTTGGGAAAAATATAAGGAACATGAAAAAATAGAATAATTATTTCCA
Source organism: Uropsilus gracilis (assembly GCA_004024945.1). NCBI lineage: Eukaryota > Metazoa > Chordata > Mammalia > Eulipotyphla > Talpidae > Uropsilus > Uropsilus gracilis. The sequence goes on along the minus strand of PVHY01004795.1, from coordinate 11,973 downwards.
TGTAATTTTCCTATGTATATGTCTAGAAATAGCAGCATTTTGAACAAGTGGCCAATGTACAAATCAAGGTGTGCATATATAATTGCTTTAATTTAAAATATGGGGCATCTTTTATAATGATCATTATTAGAAAATAGATGTACGATGTTGTCATTATATGTTTTGTCCATGTACCACTAGAGGCCACACAACTCCAAAAATAAATGATTACTTGGACTGTTAATCAAAAAGTCAAAGAAAATATCAAGTTATAATGGAAGGATTATAGCTGTCTACCTGACAAGATTTTCCATTCATTTATTTTCCTGAAAGAGGACTCTTGACAGCCCTGCAAAGTCAGATACTTGAGTACTTTTTATCTGTTATGCTTCACCTCCTCACTCACATCTGCACACACAGAATATATGAAATAGGTGAGTGCACACAGCTTACGGAATCTTGAAAGAAATATACCTCTGAATCTTTTAAAAGAGAGAACAAGTTAGAAAAAAATGTATTGTATTATATTTACAAAGCTATAATTGCCTTGCTTTTAATATTAAGTTAAACATAAATTTTAAAAATAAGTGTTTATACGTATGACAAAAACATTCCACATACCAAATTTTATATTATGCCACAACCATATTTTTATATTAAATACATAAATACCCACAAAGTGGGTGATCCCTTCACAAACACACCTGCACTCAGATGATGTGAGGATATCATGGGATGTATGTTTATATTGTATGTATTGCCAGAAACCAGACCAGTTTTCTGGATTTCTCCTTACATCCTAAGTAAAATTAGAAGTAGCATTTTCAGACTGCTCTCTAAATGTTTTTTCTGTACTTTGGCAACTTGTCACCTTGATCAGACTTAACCAATTATTTCAGTTCTCCGCTACCTGGTGAGACTTGAATCATAAGAAGCTTTCATAGTATCTCAGCAGAAGTGTAAATTCTGACCTTTATGTTGAATAAATAGCTTCTTGTTTCTGGGAATTTATTTTGTGAAAAACTAATTGTATCTGTACTAACTTTTATGGAAGACAGAGTCATGCTAGTAAGGACTTCTCCAAGCATGTTTTATTCTTGTCATTTGTTTTTTTGATGAGTAAACATAATTCCCCTTCATTTGTCAGCTAGAAAAAGAGTAGTTAAGAGGTTGAATGACATTGTGATAGACATATCTAAGGCAAAGGATCCTCAGAGTTTTAAACTACAACAGTGCATATTGACAATTCATAAACGATGCTATTTCAAAATTAATAGGTCAAATTTCCACGAATTTTATCTCATGTCCCTAACAATACAAAGAGTGCTCAGAGAATATAAAGACCTGTAAAACACAGTATTTCATCCAAGAAAATAGCAATATGTATACAAACCTAAAATATATCTTAAGTTACAATCTGATCTTTGCTATTTGCAGATAAATTGTAAAACTTTTAAATCAAGGGCTGTTCAAATATACAAACTAAATAAGGAAATGGAGTGACAATGTTTTTAATTGAAATGACACTGCATTATTAATTTTCAGGAGTGTGTATATACTGCAACATACACTCCTTCTCACTTTGTCCCAGTTCACACACCACCGTTTCCTCTTCCCTGTAGTAATCATCTACTAGATGAATGCACATGCACTCAGAATTGAATTCAAAGCAAAAAGTGAAAAATCAAAAAATGTTCACTTTATAACAATAAAAGTGATTACAATATTTGACATAGCTAAAACAATTATTAGTTTTTCTGTAAATAAGATAGATTCATGACTTCATGACAAGTCAAGCTGGTATAGGCATGATGAAGTACAGTGAAAATTTTTGAGGTTTCTATGAAACAATTTTATAATGTCTGGAAAATCAGATTAAGCGAAAAAGAAATACCTTGTCATTTGAGGACTGGAAATAATTTTGCTATATTGTAGATATTTATGATATAAATAACCAGACATAAATTATTTGAAAATGCATAACATCATGGATACATGACTTCTCATATATACTATACTTTAATATGCTTTGTGTTATATTTCGATGTTTCATAAAATCACATATGTGTCTTTATAGACTACTGACCAGTACATAGTGGACTTTAAAAACATAGTCTCCTAAACAAGATTATGGGCAACCATCATAAATTTAAAAAAAAAAAAACACACAAAAAAATAAACAACTTAGCTATCTAAAAATTCAGACAGCAGCTTAGGAAATGCATTTTTGAGAAAGTGACCAGACAGAAAACAAACTGTCACAAGATATTTTCAGCTTATGTAAACAATGAAGGATTTATTCCAAACATATGAGAACTCTTATAACTCTTATAAAGTAATGAACAGACACAACTGAAAATTATTCAGAGATGAGCAAGTATTGTGCATGAAAAGTAACACAAATGATAATAGGAATGTGAAAACATGCCAAACCTAATTAATACCAACAAAAATACAAATAAAGATAACATTGGAGAATGCTTTAAACCAGTTAAGTTTTGTTTATAGATGATATGGTTCACTGGGGCACTTATATACTGACAGGAGCATAAATGGAATGGGTAATGCGGGGGAAACAGATACTATTTTGTGGAGAAGAGTTTTTGCTTCCCCACAATTCAATATTTCAACTCCTGTGTACTTATTCAAGAGACACTTTTTCAGAAGTGCATCTGGAACATGTACAATTAAGATTCAGGAAAGTAATTTGTGTAATAGAGAAAAAACCTTAAAATTACAAATTCTGTAAATAATATAGATAAATATAGATAAAATTTTACTGCAATAAACAATGGACTATATTACATCTGGAGATATACATGAATTATTGCTTTATTTTAATATAGTTATTAGACCATATGAAGCATGATGATCATAACATTAAGGTCAGTTAAAGGAATATCAATTGATATATCCAAAGTATAAGTTTTCTTTTACTTTAAGAAAAATGGCTGGAAAATAAAAAATGAAAAATAATTTAAGTAAACAAAAAATATAATAAAGTGAAGACAATTTTCAATGTGTTAATAGAGACAATTAAGGGTACCAAGTTATATAAAAAGTTACTAATCAAATTATTATTAAGTCATTCAAATTAGAAATAAATAAAATGTAATGTAATATTAAATGAGCATTGAAATTATGTTTTAAAATTTTAGAATATTTGGTTAACTATTTTATATTGAATTATTTTATTTACACATTATTTACAAATTATTTATACATTATTTTGAAAATCAAAAGAATCAAAGTAAAATACAACTACATTCAGTAATAGCACCTTAGAATATCATTGTACCTAGTCTCTCAGTATTATATATGTATAGTATAATTTTTAGTATAAAAATGTTATATTCAAGCATATATGTACTTATTTGTAAAAATAAGTGAAAATTTATTTTATATCTATTATACATAATAGGTATTATTTTTATACACAGATAGGCTGAATTCCCTAAATGTTTTTATGTTTATTTATATTTAATCAGTTATACATATTTTCTCCCACCACCATGCCCCTAATTTTTTTTTAGAATATCTGTGTTCTGTCATTATATGTGAACCAAAAAATGACTGAATAGCCCTGTGTTATAATACATTCCCTACTCACCTGTAAATATTTTATTGAGTGCTATCTGAAAGATTTTTTTGAATTCTGAAGTCAATATGACTCGAACCATCACTACCCCTGCCATGAATAATTGTCTTCACACAACTTGAAGAATCTTTATTCAGGTTTATGGTATAAACACAATATGTTTCAATGCCTTTTTCTCAGGCAGATTTTTTAAAATAGGTTATGCTTTTTAAAATTCATATATATCACTTTTATTATTTGTTCTTTTGTTTAGTTCCTTCTTTTTCTAGTGATGATTTCGCTGAAGTCAATGCTGTAAATTTTAGGCTTGTCTACTCTATTCTCCCATATCTAAATAATTTTAATTTCTATAAGATTTATTTAATTCCTTAAACCTGCAGTATCCTTATTCTTTGTTGTGAGGCACACTTGGAGTTGTTGTTCCCCTCCACCTCCATGGCACTTTTTCATTTTCTTACATTGGGCTTTCCTTTTATTTTTTGTCAGCTAAATTTTTCCCACTTTATTTATCTTTATTTATTTATTTATTTATTTATTTATTTATTTATTTATTTATTTATTTATTTATTTATTTATTTATTTATTGTGTGTGTGTGTGTGTGTGTGTGTGTGTGTGGCACTTTTATTTTTACCTAAAGAAAACACGTACTAATGTGGAAAATTTTGGTCATGGATGATTTCAAGCTTCTATTTTATATCAGCCATTATGGCTTGGGATTTAGGCTTATTTTACAGTGTTTTGGATTCAAAGTGATATGTCAATATTGTATATAGAACATCTGAAGTTCAGAATGTCACTCATATGTATTAGAATTTATAGTTCCTATTGGTGCACATCTTACATTTGCTAGACTTTATATTTACTGTTTGTGCATATTTTATATTTGAGTTTTCCTGTTAGATTATACTTTGATGTGTTTTGAAATGTGATGAACATTTCTTTTTTTTTTCTTTCTTCTTCTTCTTCTTCTTCTTCTTCTTTTTTTTTTTTTTTTTTTTTTTTTTTTTTTTTTTTTTTTTTTTTTTTTTTTTTTTTTTTGTAGTGTGCTTGCTTACTCAGCACCTATTTTTCTTCTTACTTTGACAAAACTTTTGTTTTCATATTGCCTGAATTATACTGGACTCCATGACCACATTTTCCTTGCTGTATTCAATTTCTATAAATGGTATGAGATGACTTTCTGGCCCATTTTAAGGTAGAGTTTTGCTGGAAATATATTTGGTGGACATCTGGGATCAGTTTATGCGACATGGGATGAATCAAGTTCTCCCATAGTAACTAGATAGAACACCATGATCCTTCGGTAGAAGAGTTAACTGTCTGAAATCACTCCCTCCAGTTCATTAAGGAGGATTTGAGAAGAACTGGAGACCTTTATTCTACAAGGTTTGAATGCTTGCTCTTTCTAGAGTAAACCTTCAAATCAGTAAGCAGTGGTGAGAGCTATGGAAATCTTCTTGAATCCTTTCTTCCCTGAAATTACTTTCATATATTAACACAAACATTTTTGCAGTGGACCTATTTCCTTGGTCAAGAGTTTTCAAAGATTATGGCATGACATTTTACTTCTTACTTGTTTTAGTTGTAGTTATTGAAATTTCTGTTTGATAGTTCTAATTTTTCTCATTTTACTTAATATTGAAGGTTCTAAGTTTTATAGCCATACTTTATTACCTAAAAGTCTGGAAATGTGCATTACTGGAAAAAAGATAGCCATATGAATAGTAAAAACACCATTTTCTAAAACAAATATTTAGAGAAAGAAACATAAAACTAGTTTGTTAGAGGCCAATCGATCTATTTGCTATTTATGTCAGATTTTTCTCAGTTTCTATATTGATTCTTCTGAACATTTGCTGTTTTGATTGTATAAGAAAACAACTGCATTATTACAGTTATACACAAAACAACCTTAATCATAGATAAAATAACTAAAAACATTTTTTTAAACATGATTTGGTTATGTTTTTAAGTTCCTATGTAAAGCAATTATTTGTAGAACTTTGTTTTTGAAGATCATTAAGTATATAATACAAAAATATAAATTCAATAGTATGAAAATACAGGAAATTCCAAGACACATAGAAAGTTTAAAACTAAAACAGGTTTTGTAAAATCAAAGTTTGTCCTATTATGTACCCAGAATCATTTCACAGGGAAGCAGTATTATTTAATCCCCCTTATTTCATCAATCTCCATACATGAAGATGTCAGTGATCTTGGGACCCCACTTTTCTTTAACACTGATTTCCATAGGCCAGGCCTAGTTTAGAATAGGCAGAATGTTGTCAAGATTTTGTTTTTTCATGCTCCAATAATGAAATAAATATATGACTAACATCTCATTTCAAACTTAAAGAAAAAAAAAAAAGATAGTAGATGTCCTAATTTCCACACATACCAAAGGCTGTGCAAAGCAGAATTATTGCCCACCATTTGGTTCTCCTCACTTAAATTTTTTGAAATAGGGCTGTTTCTCAGCATCTTAGAGTGTTGATGTTTCCGTATCTGAATGTGAAGTACTGGGTTAAGATTAAAACGACGTTAGTACTATGTTTTGGGGTCATGGCTGTTTTAAAAGCTTGCAGTTTTGTCACAAACTATTAAATTGTAGAGGAACTAGTGTAAAAACAAATGGGACTTTTGAGCATATTGTTCCACTGTGAGGTATCTTTTCTGTAATGCACCACTCTTCGCATTAAAAAGTGAGAGGTGTATATTTTGGCTTAATTGGAAACATCCTTTTCCCTTAGAAAAGATTACTCACAAAGCCCTACTGGGGAGAGCAGACTCACAATTCAAGATATAAAATGGACTGTGAAGTCACAGAAACAATGAGGAACTGTGCAGACTACAGGCAAATCGCTACAATTCATTATAAAATGAAAGTTAGACCTGGACTATTTCATTTTGGATTGCTTTTTGCAACCTCATAATCTCTTTAATGGAAGTGATTTGTTAATAAAGGAGTGATAATGAAACACAAGTATCTGTTTACAGCAGTTCTCTTATTTTTTTTTTGCGCTTATGCTGGCTTTCATTATTCATAGAGAAAGGTATGCAGTTGGGTCTGGTGTATATCAGTCATAGTAAACCACTTACAGGAGGAAGGGAAAAGGGCATCAGTGGTAGAGTATAATATTTGTATCTGAAATCATTATTGCTCCCTTTGGAATGTTTTCTCAACCTTTGAGGCCATAGATCTTGAAGCAAGCTAAAAGCTACAATAAAAATATATATTATCGTTAGTCCTTTAAACAATATCTCTTTGATCTAAATGGCTCCCTACTTCAGTGATTACCACTTAAGTTTTTCTCATTGCTGGACTTAGACATTCTCAACTGAACCAATAGTAAAACTCTAGAAATAAAATTCACTTTCATATTTATTTGAATTATTTTTTCTCATATTATTTATGGAAATTTATTTTTTCTTCTGTCTTTCCATGCTAATTATATAATTTTTATAAAGCACTGAGAATTCATGATAAAAATGTTGAGAACAAATAATCATAATGCCCCGATCCTAAATAATACATAATTCAGTTTACTGACAAAATATTTCTTGACAGTTATGAGTAGGATAAAGGGCTATTATAGTTTTGAAAAAAGTGATTTCATTATTTAAATATTGCAAGTTAGCTACAAGTAGAATATCTTAAATATATATGATTCCTCTACCCAAAAGAAACAAAAACACTAATTCATAAAGCCACCTATACCCAGATGTTTATTGCAGCACTATTTACAATTATGAAGATATGGAAACAACCCAAATTCCCCAAAAGTGATGGATGACTGAAAAAGATGTAGTATATATACACAATGGAATATTATTTATCAATCAAAGAAGACACAGTTGGAATTAGAAGGAATCATGTTAGAGAAAATGAGCAAGAAAGAAAAAGAGAAATATGGAATTTTCTCACTAATATGAGGGAAAACATACAAACCGAAATTTAAGAAAATTTAAAACTTCCAGCAGAATTGAACCACAGGGCAAGAGAGGGGGAGGAGAGTAAAATCAGGGGATGGGGAGGGCACATGAGATAAAGATGGTTCATAGGTGACAAGGTGATGGGAGAATTTCGTGGTAGATAATGAAGTTGTGTTTGTGTGTATGTGTGTGTGTGATTAATAAAAAATGAAAAAAAGAAAAAAAATAGTGGACGATTCCACCTATATGTGGGGTATAGAAAAGAAAACAAACAAAAGGGCCAGTAAAACTTAAAACCAACAAACTGTTAGAAGAACTAAGAAGAGAGCAAAAGGGGAGAGGGTGAGATTGGGGGAAGGAGAGGCACAAGAGATTAAGATGATGGTTCACAGGTGACAAGGTGGTAGGAGAACCACAGGCTATACAATGATGTTAAAAATATACACATGTACAATCAAATCTAAAAGAAAAAAAGTAAAGAAAAAATTCCTTTCTTTGTTTCTTTGGTGGCTGTCTCTTCCTTTTTGATCTATAATATATTCTAGTGTATATATATAGAGAGAACAGTAATGTATATACATATATATAGAACGGTAATATATATTTAATAGCATGTATAATAGCATGCTATTTTGTCAGTGGGATATGCAGAAACTCGCTGCCCTGGGACTGAGTACTCGCTCGAATGACACCAACTGGGGAGGGAGGGGCTGTTTCTCATATGAATCTCATAGAAAGGAGCAGAAGACAAAGTAAAATGGACAACCAGGAAGGGCTATAAAGACTGTAATATGGAGCACTAGGGGCCTAGATCAAAGTATATATGTGACTCTCCCCTACAATTTTCTTGAGGAGCGTGCTGCCACACTGCAAGTTTGGGCATAATAATCGCCAAGCGCCCCAGTATGAGAGCATATGACCTCTGTGGTCCTTGCCGCTGGGCATTCTTTCTTAGGTCTTAGAGTATGATTTTAACTAGGTAAAGTAGGTGAGCGAGCGGTAAAAGATAATGTTCCATAGACCCGAGGGAGATGGTAATGTAGTAGCCAGTGGTCTAAGTCTCTGGGGTACACTCATATTGCAAAAGGAAGATTCACAGAGTTATTGTAAATTTTGAAACAATAGCCTAGAGCAATAAACCTCAGTTGTTTTGTGTGCACAGAGCTTTCTGCTCCTGATCTGGATGCAAGCTGGTCAACAGGATGAGAATGGTGACCAAGAATGTAAAATCTGTACATTTTGGCATCTGAGGAGGCAATTACCTCTGGTATTTAGTTGTACATAACTGAAATATTAAGATGTTTGGGGAGAATGGTCTTCATATATTATATATATATATATAGTTAGTATATATATTTAGTATATATGTATATATATGTTATATATATGTTATATATACATAGTACATATATACTATGTACATATATAGTACTATAACATAGTACATGTATACTATGTTATATATATGTTAGTATATATACTAACACATATATAGTATATATAGTATATATGTGTATATATATAGTATATATAGTATATACATGTTAGTATATATAGTATATACATGTTTATATATATATATACTAACATTATAAAAATATTTGTGAATTAAAATCAAGCAATGCTTCCTAAAAGATTCTTTGGAATCATTCTTTTTAATGCCTTGTGCCACCAAGAGTGACATGGCTTCCCAACCAGTTTCACTGGTTCTACCCCTAGAAGAACTTTGGCTCTACCTCTAGGGAAATTTTTAGATAACCAACTGATTTTTCTGACTGCCATTTTCACTCTTATTCTTGATTATTATTAAGTCATTTCCTCCTATTTCTATTGGTTGAATGAAATAAGGGGTTTCTTAGAATTTTGAGGCAGTCCAAAAATATGTTTTGAAATTGAAACAATTAGGAAAAAATGTGTAAAATTATGAGATCTCAAAAATGCTATTTTCTTTAGGGAAATCTCATTTTTTCATCCACCAGATACTTGAGACTGTGAGTGAAGTCAGCAAAGCATCTTCCACACTTGACCAAAATACCTCTTTCCTGAATGGTCAGGGCATGTTTTATCATATCCAGTTAATTCTTAAACAACACTTTCCAAGTTTCTTTAACATGCTTGGAAACTAAATAAGAGCTTTCTCTCAAGTTTCTTTACTTATACCAGAACTCCTCAAGGACTGTTTGCCCAATGAATCCAAAACCAAATGATTTGCTCTCCATGTGAAAACATCATCCCCATTCCACTTCAGAGCAGTGCACACCTTGTATAGCATTAGTGTTGGGTATCTCAGTTGTTTAATCTTAGTCTACTGTTCTACTTTTACACATCTTTGTGTTTCTTAGAACTTCACTCTAGTTTGCTCTCACTACATGTGCTCATCCTTACCCAACACAATTCCCAGTCTCTTGATTTGTTGGAGAAATAAAATGAATGTTATTAGGATATCTTTTGTTCCCCGGTTTCAGTGTGTTTGAAAAGTTGGCAATAAAATTTTAATAACTGACTTTTGAGCACCTATGATGGTCAATATAAAATATTCTTTCAAAAATTTCTATTGTGAACCAGACTTACTGAAAACGACTGAGTATAATGGTGTGGGAAATGGAAGGCCTAGTTTTCCCTAATAAAAAGATGAGAAAATTAAAAATTATTTCTATGTTAGAGAAAAATGTCCAAATGATGACATATTGCTGATACTAAAAATATTAGGGACAATTAATGAAGAATATTTCCTGATGAGAAAAAAGATTTCATTCAAATACATTCATAATGAAAAGAAAGGAGTACATAGAGAAGAGACACTTTGTTGTTTCAAGAGAAAGTATAAATAAAACAAGAAATTTTGGCAAAAAATTTTGTTTTGTTTTTTTTTCCCTGTGTGTGTGTTAAGTTGCAGTTTGCTGAATGAGTGTTTAGATAGAATCAAGTATACAAAGAAAGTGACAAAAAAGGTTTGATACTTTGAGTAAAACTCAAAAAGTCAGGAATTTTTTTCCCCTCTTCTTTCTGCCACTTATAAGACATAGAAATAGGGAAAGTTTGTTTGAACAGAGTAGAATCTGAAATGGTCAAGGAGGCTGTGGTGGATGGGAGGACAGGTGAGATTAAGGTATTAGCTATAAGGTAAGTGAGGTAAGTGGCTTCATTACTACCCTGTATTTTTGGTTCAACCTTAAATCTTTGCTATTTTTCTTTGTTCTGTTTTTTCTCCCTCCTTCTGTGACCACTACAATTTCATCCCTTCCCTTGATTGCTTATTATTTCTTTTTTCTTATGACAGAATTTAGCTCACTATTTTCTCTTCTTTTCCTGCAGTTTATTTGTGAAGTTATCTACATACATGATTATTGAACTCTTACTTATGATTAATATGGAGCGATAGAAATATAATTTAACTTCTGACATTGGTGACTAAAGTTGGATAAAATATATGATACAATGACTTTCTAAACAGTGGAGGTCAGGCAATGAAAAACAGGGAACCATGAGAGACAGAAAGCAAAAGAGATACTGATTGTCCCACTTTACTGTCGTCAAGGATTGTCTAAGACAAATTTTGATAAGTGAATAATATGAAATAGTCCAAAAGACTCATGGAGTTGAAAAAATAGAAATGAGACTCTGGAGGCAATCAGACAATTGGAGTTCACATTTTAGAGTACAAGGAAGAAGGTGTAAAGAGAGCAGAGATGTGATTAGTGTCTTCAAGGCTTTCATAGAGTAGCATTGGAAGATCTTTTCACTTTTTAACTGATTTTACTTAAAAAATCACCCCAAGTTCCACCCATTTTTTTGCCAAGTACCAACAATTCATCTTTCTTTAAAGTTGCAAAATTTTCCATCAGATATATCCATAATAGTTTCTCCATTTTTCATCTGTTTTAGGACAGGCAGTTCATTTTGCTTTAAAGTATTACTACTGAAGATATTAGAGATTTTTGTGTACTCAGTTTTTTCTTCTCAAATTATATGTGACATCTAGTACTATAAATGCATCATGGTTTTTAAATTTTTCTTTTCCCTTAGTTGTACATTAGGATTATTTCCTGGTATTCGTAGTCTTCTATAACTGCCCCTTCAGAGAATATAAAGTCAGATGTAGTGACTTAATATAATGAACAGATTATGACAAATGTAATGTGATTTATATGTTTTAGTTAAAAATTATTGATATGTTGGTCTTCGACATTCTCTATTGTCTTATTGTTTTGCATATTTTCTTTTTTTTATTAAACTTTTTTTTACTATAAAATTTATTCTGGTTGACAATTTAGGCCATAGACATGTACATAAAAATTCCATAAAAGGGATCAGTATGTTGGGGGGAGGGTGAGGAGGGGTGGAGATAGGAGGAAGTGGTCAGGGAGGGAAGATGGTGTGTGGTCCCCAGGGAATACAAGCTGTGAAACACATATATAAAATAATAAATAAGTTTAGAAAAAAATAGGAATCAATACAA